>PVIU01000407.1:304991-330109 GCA_004026605.1 Ondatra zibethicus
ATAATTATGCATATATACACAAAAATGTATTTTGGAGTATGAGGGGAGAGTTGGGCTTTCTTAGGCTGTGTACAGAAATTACAACCATTAACTGAAAAGCAAACAGTTCAGTTACCTGACAACCTATCAGATCGAGGCAGCTGAATTTGAGGACTACTGGGGTGTAGGTAATGTGGAAAGTCCCTGGGTGCCAGTCAATTATTGTCACATGTTAGGGCATCAAGGAGTTTCTGTTAACCTATGACCATTGGAAGTGTTTTTCCACACTAAGGGCAGATCATGCCTGTTTAACATCCAACAACAATTGTATCTGAATAGAAGCTGACAGCTGGCTTACTTCCCAGCGGGTCAGTGTTGTGCTGTAGGGACAGTGTGACACTTGGAATCTCTGCATCCTCTCAAGGTCTTGGTGGTTGACATGGTTTTCACCCCATGAACAGAGAAGTCTGGTGAGGAGTTACTTTCCTCTTCATTGTTTAACATGCCATTTTGCAGCTTGAGAAGTTCTGGTTTAAATGTCGTTTATAAAGACCTTTGAACTAAGTGTCTATCCAGCCCTTGTCCAGTGTGTGCTGTGTGTAAACATAGAGTTCAGAAGACTGCCAAGAGATGTTAAACACAGGCAGCGAAAAGGGTCCCCATTCACTGGGAGCTTTTATGTTACAGTAATTTTGAACCTGAATAATTATTATCACATCACAGATCTTGAGTCTTGCCTTTGAACGTCAGACCATGTTTTAGTAACAGGTCCAGCTTCCCAAACACAATTCTCATTGTATAGATGGTTCACTCCATCATGGGCAGGATTTCCTAAATTGCAGATAAACCACTTAGGAAGTTTTTTTTTTCTTCTAATTTTTAACAAAACTAGTTAACATCTATTACCAAGAGACAGCCTTACTGGATGGGATGCAGAGATCAACAGACCGTGTGGAAGCCCAACTCTAGTAGATACATCAGCACGACATCTCCTACACCCATGTGTGACTCAGGGAGCATCATGGAAGAAGGGGTGGAAGGGCTGTAAGAGTCGTAATACGAGGAATTCTGCTATGAAGCAGTCTCTCCCAGAAATGGCTGCACGAACAGGCCTGGAACAATGGCAGCACCTACAGACATATTCACAAGGAAGAGGGACGCTTTCTCTGGGACCAACCCCTAGATAAAGAATGACGCGGAACTAATGACTGCTGGGAGAAGAAGAATCGGTTTTTCTCAGAGTGAGCCTTGGGTTGCTTGTCCAATGCAGTGTAGTCAGCCCTGAAACCGTAAACCATATACATATAAACAACTATATATGCGTGTATATATGTATGTATACGTAGTAACAATAAAAATCAAAGAAAAAGAGGCCATGACCTTGAGAGGGGGTTGTATGGGAAGGTGTGGGGCAGGAAAGGTAGGAGGGAGACTGAGTGATGTAATTCTATTTCCATTAAAGCATATTTCAAAAATACAGAAAGAATGAAAGTAAAGAAGCGCCATCATTCCCACAGACACACATTCTGGAGGACCAATGTTTGCCCTTCCCCTTGCTCCTCTTTGGGACTTCATGTTTATATATTGGGACAATAATCCCCAAGAGAAGTGATACCCGGGATGTCAAGAACATCGCCATGGCCATTTAGGAGTCACAGTTCACCATTGTGATTATTTCTGGCAGATAAGCTGGGAAGGATTCAGCTATATGTCTCTGAATTCCCTCCCATGCTAATTTGCTAGGTCTTGAATCAGTGGTAGACTCTCTATCACTGACCTGTCTCATCTGCCAGTCATCCCTCCTACACTTGCCTTGTACCAGCTTCATTTCTATGCTAGTGACTATACATGAACACCCCAGATGCCATTTATAGGAATTTATAGCTGGCTGGATTATTTGTTTTTTATTTAAGGCAGGATAACAGAGGAAGGCCTGAACTCCATGATGGTGTATGAATAGATTTTGAAGGGTTTTACACTGTGACTTAATGTGCTTTGTGGCCAAGGGCAAGGCAGTTCATAACCTATTATATTCACTTTGCACTTCACAGAGACGTTCAAAATACATACAATGTGTAAAGTTGAGCTTCTGTTGAAATTATGCTCTCCCCAAGGAGAACAGTTCTCTCCTGTTGCTCTACTTTGGGTACGCTTGTAGGTTGCCAGAACTCTTCATTTCGTTTACAGAAAAAGTATGTCCAACTGTTGTCGAGGATCATGTAACAACCAGTTGTTTCGCTGGCTTAAAGAAATGCAACTTGTAACTGTGCATTTGTGCCCCCAATGACACAATGTTGAGCTCATTGAGAGGGACGGGATTCAAAGGGTTGATCTGAATGGGTAAGAATCCTGCACCCACACAGGGCCCTGACATTCCCTCGGTTTTCACACATGCTGTCTCATTCAGTCCTGCAAAGTCTCGTTGAAGAGAGGAGCCTGAGGTTTTATTTGAGGGTGAATGAGAGAAAGTGACAGGCAGAATATTCCAGCACCAGTGTCCTGACTCCAAGTTGAGGCCTTTTCCTGTATTTTATTTTAAGAGTCTAGCATGTTCTCAGATATCTCTTTGTCAGACCACATTTTCCATCTGGCTATTGATGCCATTATGCCAACCCTGGATAGGTCTCTCTTGATACACCACGTGGATAGATCAGAATTCTAGGCCTGTGGCTCTCTGGTAGGAGCTCCATCTATCTTAGATGTGGATAGGAACAATTGGAATCTTAGGAATCAGGGAGTACAAGAGGCATGCCTTAGTAGTTGCCTGGGAATCTTCTTTATTGATACAAAAATACTGAGTGAGAAATGCCTTGAGTTCTGACTTGACTTGTAGTTAACTTATGATGAGTCAGTAAGGATAAGCAAGTCTTATAAAGAATACAGCAGAGTCTACATCCATACCACTCTAAACATGCCCCATCTTGGCTGGTCTCAGAAGCTAAGCAAGGTCAGGCCTAGTTGGTACTCGGATTGGAGAATACAGCAGAGTCTATGGCTATGCCACCCTGAACATGTCCCATCTCAGATGGTCTCAGAAGCCAAGTAGGGTCAGGCCTGGTTAAGTTAAGACCAATATTCTAAGTAGAAGATTCCAAGAGTTCACACTGACTTATAGCATCTTAAATGTGGAGAACTCTGTGCAAATGCAATGTGGGCGGGAGGTCAAGGAACACATATCCTGTTTTTACCAGAACAAACCCAATTTATTCTAGTAGCTCAACGTCTTTCCTGCTTCAAACCATTGATGTCTTTATTCTTAAACATTATGTGATCAACTAGAAAACCGTTAGAGCTGGCACAATGCCTCAGCAGGTAAAAATGATTTCTATTGAGTCTGAGGACTGAGGTTCAATTCCCTGAGCCCATATGGTTTAAAAAAAATCAACTCTCACAAATTATCCTCTGAGCTCCACACCATGGTAAGTGTGCACACACCTACATACAATAAATAAATGTAAAAAAAATAATAATTAGAAAAGGCTCCAACATTTTCCTCAGGGAGATATTCAGGGGGCAGCATGGCAGAAAAGCATGTCTAACCAATCAAAGAAAGTCAGATTGTCCAAGTCTTATTTTAACATAGCATTAAGCCACTGTGATTGAAAATTTAAATAAAAAGATGTGTTTCGTTGAGGCTAAAACAGGGAGAAAAATATCACTCTCTGTCATTCTCACCAGCAGTGACAAAAGCTACCAAAACTGTTGGGCTAGATGCAAAATACACATCTGTACAGAGTACATGACTCAGGTGTCACCATCCATTGAGTACTGTGAATTGGTCTGGTGCATAGTATCCTGATTAGGAATAAAGTTCTAGTTGGCAGTATTTGAAGACAATTTTTGAAGGGAAAAGCTCATGAAAAAAAAATGGCTGCCTCCCAGGTACAGGAGGCTATGTGATATAACCCCCACTAGTCGGTTCAAAGACAGCCATGAGCCTGGTTCTGGAAAGGAATTCGGGGAGGATGTTTGCCCAAGACAGAGACACAGAGAGGCAGTCACAAACTCTTTTTCTGGGTGCCATGATGTCTTTGTGTTTGAACTGGAGTGGCGGCCTATGTTAGTCTGATAGCCAATGCCCTGAATGGCAGAGTGAGGGCGTTGTCACTGGGACGTTGTCACGCCATGAAGCCACATTCCCTCAGCACTTCTAATCCCTAAGATTCTAAATGGTTGACCATTTAAGTCTGACTGGGTAGAGAGTTTTGTAGCCAGCATCCGAAGGCAAAATGCTTTTATTTGTGATTACTTGTGTGTAACCGTCACTGTCGGTCTCCTTCCTCTCCTCTCTTCTTTCCCCTTCCCCATTCTTTCCCTTCCCACCTCTTTGCCTCTCTTCCCCTCTTCATCTGAGGCTGTCCTCACCAGAAGCTTAAACAACAGAAAGCTCCCTGTAGTCCTGGAAGCTGGGTCAGGTCCCGGTGAGGACTCTCATCCTGGTTTGCAAACAATTACCTTCTGACCTTGTCCTCGCATGCCACGAGAGAGCTCTTTCTTCCTATTGTTACAAGGCTGTTCCATCATCAAGGCCTCACCCTCATGACCTCATGCCACCTCACCACCTCCCATAGCTCCCTCCTCTGAAGACATCCCAATAGAATCAGTGAGCACTCCTGCACATAATTGTTGGGCAGATGTGCTCTTTCTGTTCATGACCCTTGTCCCTCATCTCTCAAGCTCTGCCATTCTACCCCTAGTGCAAAAAATATAGTTGTACCTTCTCAGTCTTACACTGGATAACGACCAGGACGTGGACACTGACGATGACTGGCCAATCCTGGCTGACTTCTTGCTACATGTAGGCCTGGAGCTGCTGTTGGCACGTTCGAGACATTGACTCATCTGCTCTTCATGACAACCACATGTGAGGGCTGGGCTTTCCCCATTGCAGAGAGGAGACGTGTGGCCACATCACAGGCTTTCTCAACAGGAGGAATGTAGACATACATCAGCACCCTGCCTCCATTAAACCTGAGGTCACAGTACCCTGTGACCCCATATGCTTCTAATTGAGATATTGCCAGGAGTCCACTCATTTCTATGGACTTCCTAGTCCTCATGACCAGGATTCCAGTCCTTTCTATTGGCCTGCTGAGCCACACCCAACCACATGCATCCTCACATAGGGGAAAGTCCGCTGTTGGCATTCCCAGGGTCCAGGCTGCCAGTCTCATTTTGCACAGCATTCTGCACCTTCCCTCAGTCTAATGCAGAGGATCGCGTTGTGATGGGGATGGAGCATGCTCCCTAAGCAAGAGCATGCTGCAGGTAAACAGCATAGGTAGCATAGGTCCAAGCCAGATGGGGTCCTACTGCTGAGAAGGGAAGAAAACACAAGTCCCCATCCCTAAACCAGAAGCAAAGGAAAAACTAGGTTTCTTTAATGGAATCTCACTGGGTATATAAACCACACTGAAGGGCAGGCCTCATGCCCAATAGTAGACGACCAAAACAAGCTCCATGGTATTTTTGGAGGTTTTTTGTCTCATAATCTTTTTTTTTTATTTTTTACATAATTGGCTTTTTGCTTTATATTATGTTTTCCAATTTTGTATTTTATGGGTGCATGTGTGTGTTTCTCGTGTCATGTTTTTATTTTTTTCTGTTTGTTTTGTATTATTCCGATTTGTTTGTTTGTTAATTTGCTTGTCTGTTTTTTAAAGAGAGACAGAAAGAAGGCCGGGAGTAGGTGGAGAGGTGGGGAGGATCTAGGAGGAGAAGAGGGAGGGAAAGGTGATCAGGATATATTGCATGGGAAAATTATTTTCAATAAAAATTTTAATTAAAATGAAAATAATAATAAAAATAAGAAATTGCAGCAAAAATTTCCATTGAGGACACTTCTCCCATCTCTCTTGCTAGAGCACTTCTTTCGAAGCGCCAGCACAGGCATGGTGGCACATATCTGTAATCCCAGCACTCCAGGAAGGTAGAGGCAGGAGGATCAGGAGTTTTAAGGTCATCCTAGGCTACACATTGGATTTTAGGCCAGACTGGACTACGTGAAATACTGTTGAAGCAACAACAAAGAATGCCTGGTTGGATTCCATGCCTTTGGTTGGCAAGCATATAAATTCTAGACTGGTTTGGTCTCAGACCAGTCTTTATCTGATTACTTAGAGCCTTGTACCTTGAGTTACTTCCTATTTCGAGCTATTAAACCTTGCTCCCATAGAGACCCATCTAGGTCTCTTGCCGTTCCACAGCTGTTGTAGGGGAAACTTCATTTGCTTACTAAGCTGATTGTAGGGTCAACATCTGCTACTTTGTGAGCTCTCCTAGGCCCTGTGGATGAGAGAGATGGGAATTGGGAAATCATGGCCTTTGATCTTTGAGAGGTAGTTTGCTGAGGCCAGTTTTATAACAGGTGTTCTGATGTCATTATCGATAACACTTTCTCACAAGAGCATCCCTAAATTCAGTTATGGGGATAGGCGACACAAACAGGAGAAGACAATGACCCCCTAGACAACTCATGATAAATGCTGTGTGCATTCTGGACTCTCTGGGGATGGAGGGAGTACCAAGGTTTGTAGCCATTTGTGACCAGCTTGAAGGTTGGGCTTAGGGGTGGCTATAGAAGAACACGGAGAACTGAGACGGGCAGCAAAGAAAGACGCTTGAAGATTGCTGAAATCAAGGCAGCAGGCTCCTCAACTCGGGCAAGTAGTAGCAAAAGTGAGTCTCACAGTTTTAGGTAAACAGATGTTATAGGCAAACTTTGATCAGAAAATACATTTGGGCCCATTAACACGTATGGGTCCTTAGCACTTAATCTGCTTCCCATACTCATATGCAAACCACTGGCCTTGATGACGTCATCACCACTGTGTAGTTACAGAGGGAGGTGAGGAACCCGCGAGAAGGATGCTGACACAAGCAGGAAGCACCTAGCAGAAGGAAGGGCTCCTTCTCACCCAGAGTCCACAGTGACATTGTCCCTTCAGGCTTCAGAACGACGCTGTGAACACACCAGCTTTGAGTTCTTTGAGGATCAGACCGTTAAGCCAAGTAGATGCACGACTGTTCTTATCTCGTGATAGACTTTCAGATTTTTCTTTTCTTTAAAGATGGGAAACTTCTATCAGAACAAGATCTTAAAAATATGGTTAGTGTATATATGACTGGGCCTGCTTATGTGATTTTTCCTTAGGTCTTCTGAAGTATCGGTGCCACAGTTTCTGTGTTCGGTTTTATGCTAACTCCTGCCGGTACATTTGTGCAGCAGACTCTTCGCTGTGGCAATGTTTTCACATCCACCAAGCTTTAGAGAGTATTCTAATGAGGCATGTCACAAAGGCCCTCTTACAAGCTTAAGTGTACATAGATTGGGTTGAACTGTTCCTAACGAAACAAAAGAACTAAACAGACAAAAACGGCAGCGTAGGCAGAGGGTGGCATATTGTAAACTCACTGTTCCAGGTTGGAAGAGAAAAACAGCAGCACCAGTAGATGTTAAAAACTAAAGGAGCAATGCTGGGGCTCGACAATGAAGGAGAGTTAACAGGAGCCCAGGATGCTAGGGTGTTTGAACAGAACTTTCCTTATGACGTAAATGGTCAGGACTAGACATGTAGTGCTCAGTTGGTGGAATGCTTGCCACAAAGCAAGCTATATAGATGGGTTCAATTTCCAGTACCACAAAACCCCAGGTGTGGTGGTGTACACCTGTAACCAGTGCTCAGGAGATGAAGGCTAGAAGATCAGGGGTTCAAGGTCATCTTGGGTATATAGCAAGTTCAAGACCAGCTTGGGCTACCTGAGACCTTGTCTTAGAAACAAAAAGAAAGTACTGAAAATGACCTTTATCTTCTGCATTTAAGATGGTGTCAGCCAGATAAGCGATGGGGCGCTTGAAACGTGGCTACCTCAACCGAGAAAATGCTAAGAACAGCCAATGTGCTTATACTTGGGTTGTCTAGACCGATAAGCACACAACATAAACAAACATGATTGGGAGAAAATGGACGGCACGAGGTTCAAGTGAGTTGTGTGTTGTATATGGCAGCTGAAATAGAACTCCTGAGGATGGGTAATGATGTTTGGCAAAGTTGAGTTGGTCCAGGTGGTTAGAGACTTTGACACAGGGCTTTGGTATGAACCGCTCAGGATTAGCTTGCTCCTGAGCTAAGAAGGGTTCAGTCTTGTATTATGAAAGAAAAGCTATGAATGGATTGAACTGAGAACAGAGCATGGAAGTAGAGATGCCCTATTCAAGACCACAAGGAGAGTCTGGATGGGTTAATGAAAAATGAAGCAAGACAATGGCATCGGGAATGGAAAGAGGACAAAGGTCTTTGGAGATGGCCCGGTAGGTCACTGCACAAGGGTGAGGACCTGAATTTGGATCCCTGCATCTGGGTAAAAGAACAGCAGCATGTTGGCCATTCTCTAGATGGGGAGGTGGTAACAGGAAGAGCCTAGGGGCTTGTTGGATAGCCAGCCTAGGCAAATCGGTGAGGTCCAGGGTCAGGGACAGACCCCGCCTCAAAAATAAGGTGAAGAGCAACAGAGAAAGACATTTGATATTGACTTCTTGCCTCCAACTGCATATGCATACACATGTCCATGTATACAAACATGCAGACACACATCCACATACAACATAGAGACAAGCTCTAAGAACTGACTGGGAGGGAGGAAGAATGAAGAAAATGCATTTGGAGAACAAAGGATGGAGGAGGCAATAAAATATACTTGGTGGTAATCTCATCTGCTTAAAATAGATATTCTTGGTTTCATTTTAGATGTCTTAGAATTAAGGGACTAACATTAAAAATAAAGAATTTTAATTTGTAATTATATCATGAATATTTGAAAGTGCAGTAGAAATTTGGGGTTGCCTGCAAAAGATAGGTCAGAAAATTCTAGACCCGGGTCAACTTCAGCCTCCTGCTCATTATGTAAATTAAATTTTATCTGTTTATGTCTTGTCAGCATTGCAGGGTGGAATGAAGTCTTGAGTGCTTGCAACATGCATGGATGCCCACATGATTGCCATTATTTACCAGTGAGCCCTTTATAAGGGACATATCCTGATGCTGTTAGAGCTGACATAAATCACCAACATGCCTAAAATTGTACCAATTTTGGTTTGCTTTTATGTTCTGTTTATATCTTGAGACAAGGTTTCATTGTATAGCTCTGATTGGCCTGGGATGCTCTATCTAGACCAGGTTGACTTTGAACTCATAGAGATCCACCTACCCCTGCCCACTGAGTGTTGGAATTAAAGGTGTGTGCTACCACACCCCTAGGGGATTGTAATGATTAACTTTTATTATTCAGTCAATTCAGTAGTATGCTCTTCCTAGTAATGCTACCAAATGAAAACATCTGCTCTGGGTATACTTGCTCTACTCAGGATTAAAACACAGAGGGTGTCAGGGAGCTTAGTCTACCTTTTGGATCACTAAGAAAAGACTAAACCATTCTCTGTATAGATATATTCCACTTTGGCTACCTATAAAGCAGTACTCTCTGTGATGTATGTTTATTTATATTGTATTCTCTATTACTGTAGTATTCCACCAAGAAGAGTGCTCTATTTTTCTATGCATGGCAAGCCACATGTATTTTAAATCATATGGAATGCTTTCTTTCTTACAGTTTCGTCTCTTCCTAGCCACTGATTAGGATCCGGAGTATAAGGTCAGGATGGATGTTGAGAATGAAAGAAGCATGATGGACCAGGTATCTCACAGGTCAAATACGTTCATCATAGTCATGCAGTCTTCAGACTGATATACAAACCTCCATATATTTGGCAGCATAGGGGCAAGATAAAGTTGTTCCTCCCTGCCCTAAAAGACTTCTAGAAGTCATAGAGTAGGGGAAAAACTGTTACATGAGGACCCACTTTGGGGCCACCTTCTATTCCTCCTCCTCTTTCTTCCCCCTTGTCCTTCTCCTCTCCCTCTGTTCCCTCCTCCTGGACCTCCTGTTCATTCTCCTGTTATGCTTCCACCCTGTAGCCCAGACTTCAGTAACTCATTATGTGTCCCATTCTGGCCACAGACACATGGCTGTCCTTCTGCCTCAGCCTCCCAAAAGGGATGGCAGGCATATATTGTAAGAAGCGCAGGGCCCCTTTGTTCCATCCCGCCTGGCTAGCTTAACCCCCAAAATAACCATGCGGAAATTGTATTAATTAAATTACTGCCTGGCCCATTATTTCTAGCCTCTTATTGGCTAACTCTCACATCCTGATCTAACCCATTTCTACCAATCTGTGTAACACCATGAAGCCGCCATTTCTACCAATCTGTGTAACACCACGAGGTCGTGGCTTACCGGGAAAGATTCTAACCAGCAATAGTCTCAGGCAGGAGCTTCATGGCGTCTGCCACACTGTCCTTCTTCCCAGCATCCAGTTCTATCTTCCCTGCCTATCAAAGTTCTGCCCTATCAAAAGGCCAAGGCAGTTTCTTTATTCAACCAATGAAAGCAACACATAGAAAGAAGGACCTCCTACACCAGGCATATACTTGATATCTGGCTAGCTAAGAATGCTTAAAAGGAGACTTTATCGTAAAATTTCCTATAAGCTGAATGTAAGCAACAGTGTCCTTAGAAGAAGGAAAAGCAAGAGGAATCAGAGGGGAAGTGAGAGACAGGAAGATGCCCTGAAGACAGAGGATGGGATTATAGGTCAAGAGGTAAAGATGACAATTAGAATTGAGGATGGGGGTTGGGGAAGGGATTCTCCTGCCAGAGACTCTGAAGGAAACCACCCCACCAGTATTGTGACTTGGGCCCAGGGACATCATTAGGGACTTCTGACTTCCTGTTCCACAATAGAATAAACGTGTACTGCTTGGAATCCACTAACTTTGTAGGAATGTGTCACCACAAGAAACTATCATACTGAGTGTCTTCGTCAGGCTTTCTATTGCTGTGAAGACACCATGACTACAGCAACTCATAAAGGAAAACAGTTCATTGGGGCTGGCTTACAGTTTCAGAGGTTCAATCCATTATCATCATAATGGGACATAGTGGCAGGCAGGCAAACATGGTGCTGGAGAAACAGAAAGTGGTCTGAAATACTGGGCATAGCTTGAGCACATGATACCTCAAATCCCACCCTCACAGTGACACATTTCCTCCAACAAGGCCACACCTCTTAATAGTGCCACTCCCTGTGAGCTTAGGAGAGCCAATTACATCCAAACTACCACACTGAGGTACTCTACATTTTTAAATTGGCTTCATCTGGCAACCTTCTTAATCACTAAATGCTGGCCTGACGCAAGTTTCCTTGAAATACAGCAGAGTAAACACAAGCATCTATTGCTGCTCCCAGATACCAAAATTAAGAAATAAACAATCTCTGTGTCAAAAAGGTGAGGTGAAGGGTGAAGGAAATGACAAATTACAACTGCCAGCCTCATTTTAGAAGCATGATACATAACTGGTTTAACCAGATCAAGTGACACCAGGCTAAAACAGGAAAATGTTGAAACTTTAAGCCATAGAGAGGAACCCCAGTGGAGGTGCAACAGAGGAGTAAAGATGCAACAGAGGGGACCCATAGTGCAGGACACTGAAAGCTTAGACATGGAGGTGATAGTGTCAGAGCAACCAAAAGTGCTTGATGCAAGCAGAAGGAACGGAGTTAGAATTCCCGGCAACCATATAAAAAGCTATGACTGTGTATGCCTGGGACCCCAGCACTGAGTGTACAAAGAGGCGAATAATAAGAGCCCAGTGGCCAGTGAGCCTACTAGACAAATAGTGAGCTTCTAGTTCAGTAAGAAACGCGGTCTCAAGGCCATAAGCAAAGCATGGTAGAGGAGCACTCTGAATTCTCAATATGAGAAACTCAGTAAATACGGTGAGAGATAACCATGCTTGACTTCTCCACTGCCCGACAATTGACCCCACTTTTTAAGTTTAGCCTAAATTTCCAGGACATGGGCAGAATACAGTCAGATTCTTTGCCAGAATGTAGCATGAATATCCTCTAGCCAAGCTTGCATTTGAGTCCTTGCTCCCCTCCGAAACCACATGAAGGGCAGCCTCCATTTTCCACATTTTCATCAGCATCCTGACCTTCTGAGCTCCCAACAGAATGTTTCATACACTCTTACAGCACTCTGTGGCCAAACTCTTCCAAATTCCTCCTCAAAACAGGTCCTAAATGTCTAGGAACCATGTGGTCCAGCAGTCACAACAATGACCCCATACTCCGGAGTCATTTTACAGAAACAAAGCCATGTGAGATTTGTGAAGCAAATGAGGGAACCCAGAAAACAGAAATGTACTTGGAACGAGTTCCAGGGTGCATAATCCACACTTGCTTTGAAATGGGCTGCAGTGAGCTCAAACCTATGGCCGCTAGCATTTCAAACCAGTTTAGTTCACACACCATCCAAGTCTATTCTAGAAGTCAGCACCTTTTCCGTTGGCTTCCCATACTTAATTAGATTTTGCCACTATATACACCATTGAAGTGTATGTGGTACCACCATATAGGTATACTTTGGTCTACTGCCCTTCACTCTTTGTAAGTTGAAGGCTCATGGAAATTCTTCAGTGAACAATACTATCAGCACCATTTTTTCTCAATGTTGTGTGCTCACTTTGTGACTCTGCCAATTTTACTAATTAATAATCTTGTGTGTGCACATGTGTGCTGTGGAGGCCGCAGGGAGATGTTGGATATCATTCCTTAAGCACTATTCTCATTTTTTATGAGACACGGTCTCTCAGTGACCGTCTACTGATCAAGTAGGCTAGATTGGCTGGGCATCGAGCTTTGGTAGGTTTACCCATCTCTGTCTCCACAGTACTGGGATTACAAATGCAATCCAGACCACTGTTTCCATAGGGAAAAGTTTCTCATATAATAAAATTGGTGTCCAAACAGGGTCAGGACAGAGGCAAAGATGAGTTTGGGGAGGAGTGAGTATGTGGTCTTGGCTATGGATAGCAAGACATGCCACTGAGGCTGTTGCCAAGCAGCCTAAGGGGAATCATCTCTGGAGCAAATTGTGATACTGTGTCCTTTCCTGTGTTGTGTGTTTGTGTGCCTTTGTGATGTGGCGGAGGATGCATAGGTTTTGTTACGGGTAGTGAGATATGCAACCGAGGCTGAGCCATCAGGATTAGGGGTGTCTGTGGGAGGAATCCTGGACTGGCAGTCTTCATCTGTGTGGTGTGGGGTGGCATCCCTGCTCGATGACTGGGATCTACCATGGAGAAGCCTTGAAAACGGCTAAAGGTTGGAGGAAATTTCATAGCCTTTGAGATTGGGAACAAGAGTCAAGACTACTGTCTAGCAGTGGCGGAGGTTGTCTTGCCACTGTTGTGGGGAGTAAGAAAACCATCTGAGGCTGAGATGGCAGCCAAGCAGGAACTTCCCTGTGTACAGGACCAATTGCAACAGGAAAGAGAGGTATAGCCGCATCCTCCCAGCTGGCCTTGGAGTTGCAAAGTGCAGTAGATGAATGGGAGGATGAGAGAGAGGCAGTAAAGGAAGTAGGAGATACTCCACAGTCTGACCTCTAATAGGAAAGAAGGGGGAAGCCCGTGGTCCAAGCATGCAGACAGAGGGCTTTACAATGGTCTAGTACAAAAGACTCAGGGGATGAGGCGGTGCTTAGCACTTGAACTTCTGAAATTAGGAAAGGTATGTAAGCAGGCAGTGAACGTGCCTTTCACAGCATGGCTTGTGAGGCTGTGGGACACGAGAGTGGATGGGATCAGCCTGGTCACTGTGGAAGCCAAAACACTGAATAATACACCTTCCCATCCCTTCTCCAGGCAAAGGATGCACAACCTGAGACAGGATTAAGAAAATCAATTCCTGATGGACTGGCTTACCAAAACATGTAGGAATACTTGGTTATCTCTGTCCGAGGTTCCCAGGAATATCTGGGGGCTGGAGGAGCACAGAGGAGGGGATTGAGGAAACCAGGAATAAGAAAAACTGTGTTTGAGCCCCCAGATCACAGGTCCAGACAGATCTACGCTCACAAAGGAGGTAAAGAAAAGGTGGTCCAGCACAGATCTCAAGGAACTTAAGTGGCTTTGCTAAACGCTTTGGTGCCTTTGGTGGGGTAAGATCGTTATGAAGCAGGAAAAGGTCTTGGCACGTCTCCATGACTTAGGCGAGCATGTAGAGTGTCTGTAAGAGAGCAACCTAGAGGATGTAGCAAAAGCCCAGGAAGAGGTCTGTCTGCGTTACTCAAAGACAAATGTGGAGAGGTTTCTGTCCAGCTGGAGTTCCTAAGGGGGGAAAAATAATAGGAAGACAAGTTGTGTCTAAACAATTTCTGGGAGGCTTTAAAGCCTGAACAGCAGTTCCCAGAAGACAACCATAAAAGAGCAATACATGTGAAGACGATCAAGCCTGTCCCAAGGCTGGGTGACTATCCCCCCAGACTAAGGAGGGTCCATTTCCCTCCAGGCAAAGGTTACATTAAAGGTGGAGATGGGTTTTCCAGCTAGGAGCGCACCCAGCAGCTAGGTATGGTGAATGGAGAGACAACAGCTACAGCCACTGTGGCAACCCAGGGCCACTCTGACCCTGGGAGGCAGCAGGTGTAGCAGGGAACAGCAGGGCCATGTTGACCCTTGGCTCTGAGTTGGTCTGAGCAAATTAAGTTGGTCCGCTGAGCTCAACAGGCATGGAGACACGGAGGGAAGAACTCCAGATATGTAAACATAATGAGTCAGAGAGAATGACCAAGGGTTATAGGGAGTTATTTAAGTTACCTCCTCCTACCCATGAACTGTACCCAGCCTTGGTCTGTAGAGGAAGCAACTGATACAAATAGATGGTATCTTTCTGGGCTGTCTTAGACCTTGATTGTGTCTGACTTTATCATCTTCTTAGTCGTGAACCTCTGGGGTCACCTGGCCCTTGTTGTCACCTGCAGGTGACAACAGACTTTCGGAGTGCTTCGCCAAGGTTATCTGTGTAACCCCATAATTGGTGTGGGAGGTGGTTCGGGACGGTGCCTTGTCCCACTCATCTTCTGGGAAAGGTTTTGTTATATAGATGATGTGATGCCAACCCCTGGAGGTTTTACAGGTTTGGAAAGCCAGCAGAGAGATATACAGGGGCAAATGGTGCTCCCTTGCAACCCTTCTGGGGCTGGGTTAATGGAAAGGAAATAAGAATCCAGAAGGTGCCCCACATAAGTGCAAAAGGACACTCCCAAAGGCCATAGGTTATTGAATGAAAACCCCAGTGCCAAGGGTAGGCTATCTCCCTGTTAGGTGCTGGCCAGGGAAGCCCCACAAATCTAAAGGTTGTTGCTACTGCTGTTGGTTGTATACCAGGACAAGACAGTAAGAGCCTATTGTTGAAGATGCTGCAAGTGTATGCTTTGACTTTAGGGCACGGAAAAATTAAGCTGGGTGTGAACTAGAAACTCCTACCCTGCTGACTGGCTTTTATAGTTCCAGAGGGGTCATGCAGTCTGCTGGTGGAGAACTGTAACCAACATTCCCATTCAGCTATGAACCCTGCATGCTAGAATACTAACATGCCAGGCAGGGTATGCATGCTTGTGCAGTAGTGGCTCTGCTAACATGGATGAGACCAATATCTCTTTGATTGAATGTAAGGTCCACTCTGCAAGAAGGATTTCATGTCTGGTACCGTAAGACAGGATAAAAGTCTGTGGCTAGGGAGGTCATAAGTCTTAGTAGGGAAACATCTTCTATTGTTTTACTAGAAGAATGTAATGTGCCTGTCAAACTTCCTTCTAAACATGTGTATTTATGTCCATAGATCATTGTTGTCAACTTTGACTCATGAACACTGATAAAACTCTTGAGAACCAATAACTGTTGCAAGTGTCACAGTAACCTAATTCTTAGCCTTCTGGAAATCTATAGTCACTCAGCCAAGGCTCAGGAATCATTGCCAAAGAGGGTGCAGAGTGCAAAAAGCCAAGAAAGGGGTGGAGTGTTGTGTAACAATTTCCCCCAAAATTGAAACATTTCATCCTGTAGCAAAGGTCCCTGAACTTTTGTAAGGAAAATTACTCAAAAATAGAATCAGGAAGTTCCTGAAGCTGACCAGATTCACTAGGCCCCTTCCTGCCAGGGTACACAGTAAATAAAGACCCCCTCAGACAAACCAAGTTACAAAGAAGACTCTGAGATTAGCCAAGATGCCTGGAAGAGGTTTAGGCCAACTGAGGCACCTGGGAAGGACCCTCTCCAACCTGTTGAGTTGCCTGCGGGCTGTGCAGTGTGCTCCAGGTTTCCCAGCTTTAGTGGGCTGTCTGTTAGCTATGCTGGGGTAGACTTTAGTGACGTAAAGGTGTCTGAGTCATTTCTGGTCCTAGCAAGTAACCCCAATAAAACTCACTGGTTCACCAAGCTGGACTTCGATGGTATCCTTACTTTGGTCTGTTGTGGGTTCCCTATCTGCAGTGAGAAGTCGTGTGTGTGGCATCTCCCCAAAGAAAAGGTTTCTCACGCACACACACGGCTCTCAAAAAGTTGTGCTTTGCTGGAAGTTGAGACGATCATTAGCATATCATCGTCATAAGACAGAATTCCTTTGGGACAGAGTCTTCTCTGTGCAGCCCTGTCTGGTCTTCAGCTTGGCGTTCTTCGGATCCTGCCTTTGAATTGCTGAGATGACAGCTAAGATGACTACCATGCCTGCAAAATTCTTGAAAATCGTGTAAGTGCATTAATTTTCAGACTTAATGCTATTGCGTGTGTAGTAGATGGCAGTATAGCTGCATAAAAATTAGTACATATCTATAGAGAGAAAGAATGTAAAAAGTTTGACCTACTTTATTGAACTATTCACTTTTATTAAGATATTCTGTTCATTGCAGTAGTTTGGAAATGAGCCCAGGATAGCTCTCCTTATATCTGTATTTCCTACCATGCAGATAGACATTTGTAAAGTAGAACTATAAACATTCAGATGACTGGAAGCTCTTCATCAAAATATTAAAATCCGTGGAGCATCAATCTTTGCTTTTGAAAACTGTAGAGATTACAATTCTTAAAAACAGAGCTTTCAGATGGAAAGGCATTGTCAATTTTCTTAAGAACACAAGGAAGGAATTAAACCGGTGAAACAAGAGCTAACTCAAAAGTTGAACAGATATAAATTGGAAATCATGATCATAATTGCGTTTTGAAATATTACAACCAATGGAAAGCGTCTTTTCATGGGCCATTACCATTAGGTGGCTAACATAAAGTAATAGATTTAAGAAGGCCTGTGCTCCTACAGCATCTAACTCAGGCAAATCACAAAAGGAATTGCAAGTAGAGGATATTGAATTGGTGTGTTTTGTGTTTAAAAAAGCCAATCCTTTAAATAATAGGCATGAGGCAGTGCTTTTAGATAGACTAAAATATTTATACAATCGAATAACTCCCTTCAGAGTATCCTCGACTGAGCGGAATTTGCTTTGCAACTATAAAATATATCCCAGTACGTATAGGGAGAGTGTTTCTCTCGGTAAAAATACTGTGGTCCACAGAGAAAAGTCAATAAAAGTTGTCAAAATGTCAAATTTATTAACTATTCTAAAGGTAATTTTTAAGATGACTGTAGGCAATCTTGTGGAAAAAAATACTAAAACCACAGGCTGAGCACCGAGTATTTTCAGGGCTGGGAAATGGCTATGTGTTGCTATTGTGGTAGATATACGTCATTACAGAGTTATCCAAACCCATAAAATGTACAACACTAGGACTTAGGCCCAAGGTAAACTGTGGGCTGTGGCTGGCGATGTGTGAGAACAGGTTCATTAAGGAAGAACAAATCCAGCTCTGGCAGGCATGGATAATAAACAGGAGGGGTAGGTATGTGTGAAGGCAGAGCTATATGGAAAAATCTCTGCCTTCTGCTCAAAATTGCCATGACATAAAACTGCAGTAGAGCAAAGTCTATAAAAATGGATTTTCCCCCAAACAATTTAAAGAGCCATAGTAGACCTAAATATAGCTTCAAATGATTATAATCTATATATGGGGACAAATACATTATACTATTTATAATATTCAAGAAACAATATAAATAATAAGTTATTTATAGATAATACGCACTTTTAAACTTTACATAAGTATATATTATTTTAAAGCTTTAGATTTTCTGAGACTATTTTGAATAGAATTCTTTAAAAGCCAAACAGTATTTAAGAGTTAAATAGACTCGGGGTGCTGGCAGACCTGAATGCCGTCAGCAGCAGCTACTATTCAGTGTCTGATCTAATCGAGTCTGATGTGACTCTGGAGTCAGGTGACACCCGAGAGGGGCAAAGCCGAGCACCCAGGCCAGGGGTCACACTATTTGGGAACATCTTCATTGCTTTAACACTTTCAATTAAGCCCAACTTTAGCCAAATTTATTCTTTAAAAAATATCACTTGTTTTACATAGTCTAGTCTGAATCAGCCTTTGAATCCAGTCCTCTGTCTTCTAACTACACAGGTCCCCATTTTTTAATAAAGAAGTATTTTATTTAGTAGTGTCTACACATTTTAAGTGCCAAAAGACAGCATTACTCTATATGTAAATAAATGTCACAAGAAACTGTGAAAAATACCTATTACTGAGGAATAAAATTAGAGGTAGGGAGACAAGAAATTAGTATAAAAGTTTTGTTATTATATTTGAAAAAATTAAATTATAAACTTTTTTCTATTTCTAAAAAGTAAATAAAGTTTGTTTTGTTTTTTGTCTTTTTCTAAATGAGTGTCTGGGTCAACAAGATGGCTTAGTAGGTAAACTGTATATTGTGTAAGTCTGACCACTGAGTTCGAGCACTCAGCCCAAATTGAAAAGAGAGTTATAACTCTCAATCAATCTCTCTCTGTGCCTCTCTGTCTCTGTCTTGCTGTCTCTCTGTCTCTGCCTCTCTCTCACACACACACTCTATAGGAATTGAAGATTTCCTTTGCAGCCCCCGCAAAAGGTTTCCAATCAGATTTCCTAATTTATGCACAAGGAATAACTGACGCATGGTGATCTGAGGACCATGCAGAGTCTCCAAATGACAGTGGAATTGCTAAGCTATACTCAAAGGGTTTCTGGAAGGTTCCAATCCTCTATCCAGTTGTGTTAACTCGAAGCATCTCAACAAACATACAGTTATTAGGATGTGAAAAAATAATGAACGTCTTCCTGTTCCTACATGCCATCTTTACCTTGTGTAATGCTCTACTATTAATTAACTCAAAAGATGGCTTGCTGCTGTGGCAGGGTCATTGAGGTGGAGAAAGTGACATCGATATGAATATAAAAGAAGCCATTGTTTGGGAAGACTAGAAACATCACTGTCTCTGGCTACATGCAACAAAACAGCGTGTGTGAGCCGGGGAAGCGCTCCTGGACATGACTTTGTAGACGACATGTGACATATAAAGGATGGGAACTCATGTGGAACAGTCTTTTGACTCTGGCACCTGTCCTGGCGTCGAGCCCATTCCCACTCTCTACAGTTCCTTTCTTTCTTAAACTGTCTTTACCCTCTTACTACCCGTGTAGTAGACCCAGGTCTCTGTCCCACAAGAATGTGGAAATCTCAGTGGAAACTCTGTGGACTCTGATCCACACCTCTAACACTATCAATGGAAATTCTTACCAAGGTAAAGAGAAGCAAGACCCACCCTCTTCCCCTTCCCCACACTGAGGATGCTCAGAAGCACTCTTATACATCAGGGTACAAATCAAGGTACTACTTGGTGGGAATCGTGAAATTCAGGGAAGATTGAGGTTGTTAAACAGCTTTTGCTTGTCCATGCCTTCCTCCACTTTCTGATTGACAAGTTCAGCAAGCTGAGTAGTAATAGTTTAACACATTTGAAAATGATTTCCTGGATTCTAACATCGAAGCCAAGTCACAGTCTGTACATTCATCCCCAAGACCTGGCTGGGATGGCTGTGACTTCTCTGTTCTCAGTAGTCATGTGGTCCGGCCATTCTGTCAACACATCGGAAGTGAGTCTCTAAATGTGGCCGGTCGGGCTGCCGCTGGTTGACAAAGAGAATGTCTCTTTCATCTGTGCTCAGACCCTGCATCACTCTGCTTCCAAAAACAGACTTGATGAGCCATGAAAGGTGGATGATTTTGTGTTGAGATTGCTTTAGAGAACCAGTACTGGAGCTGGATAGAGTTTCACAAAAGATTAGATTTAAAAGAGAGAGAGAGTAAAATTAAGGACAATTATCTACGAGTAGCCTGTTCCCTTCCCCTGTGAAAAGAAGGAAGTAGCTGATGATAATCGAGCCCCGTGTCACCAAGGCTTAGAGAACACCCAGGTAGTTATGCCTTTTTGTCTTCTGTCTTATCTCACTGGGCCCTCATCACATCCGTGCCTGCTGTTTCCTTTCGAAGGGATTAAGTAAAAGAATTCCTTGACCTGGTAGCATATAAAGAAATGTGAGCTGTCCGTCATTGCTAAGCATCAACAATATCCACCTGTGGGTTCTGATTACGAAGCTGAGTCTCTCAGAATCCGGCTAGGTCCGGGTAAACTGTCCACACTTGGGGGGAAGAAAGCAAAGGGTCTGTTAGAGCTGGCCTGGGAAATAGCCTGTGTTGGATCACCTAGTCCCAGCTGGCGGGGCTGTTATGGGAGGGAGGCTGTGGAAATGTCAGGAAGTCAGGCCCAGCTGGAGGAACTGAGGGAAGGCGAAGGGGTCTTGATGTTTAATGCTCAGCCGTGTCTACCCAAATGAGAACAAACATAACACCGTATCTGTGAATGGCTTCTGCCGCCATGTTCTCCTCAACATGATGGACTGTGTCACTTCTAACAGTGAGCCAAATTAACTCTTTCCTCCCCTAAATTGCAAGGTTATTCTATCACAAGGTTGAAAAAAGCCATCAATGCAAAGTGGTGCAATAAACTCTACGCAGTTTTCTTTTATTTCAGCATTTAACAATCTCAATAAGTGAGGGCAAGAAAAGAGAAATGTCTCAGCAGCAGCCCTAACATATGTCACATGTCTACATATTAACTATTTATGAACTGGATGGGTCATCAGCCTCTAATACTGACACGCTTGTCCATGAATGAGAGACTCAATTTAATGGTCTCCACTGTCCCAGGAGAGACTTGGGTGGTAATTCTGATGATGGGAATGCTTCACTTAAACAGAAGAAAGCCTTCATAGATGTTGTAGGGGCAACTCAGACATGCATTAAATGTTCTCCATTGCCACTTCTCAGAATCCATCCTACTAAACACACAAGTTTTCTTTACAAATGATGAGGGAAAAAACTCAGTCATGTAGTGCTACAGATGTTTTTAGACCCGGTGTCCAGTTTAAGCATAAAACAAGCCTCATTCAAGACATTCAGTTTTGAGAAATAATGCATTCTCAAATCGATATTAAAATTGTAAATTTTAGGTCCTGGGTGGCCACAGTTGGTACTGATGAGGGACCTAACAGTGGGATAAGACTACATTAAAAATATATAATGCAGCTGGGGTGAAAATAGTTCCTGACCATGGCTCACTGTATCGCCTCAAGAAAAATTACCCAAGGCTAAGTCAAAATTCATCGTGGTCCATCCTCATGTCTCTGCTCCCCAATGATAGAATTGTAGGCATGTGTGTCACGCTTAGCTAACATCAGATCTTTGTTTATATAATTTTAACATCTGTAAAATATCAATGCTTCATTGGCATCCTCGTGTGTTTGCACATTTGATGTTCTTGGAGCAGAGTAGGTGCCTGGTGAATAACAGTTGTGATGGATGAATGATTTAAAAAGGTAGCAGAAGTCTAAAGTATCCCAGATTTCATAAATTCTCCATGACAGAAGGGCCACTTGAAAATTACACAACCTCAAACGTTGTCTCATCTTGACAAAACCTCAGCATATCCAAGTCCTTTCATTTTCATAAAACAGCTCAGAGAAAATAATACTGGACAGAGAGGGGTAGGGGGATGGGGTGAGTGTCCTTCCCAGGCAGTGCCAGTTGTGACGTTTGCATCTCGGGCATCCCACACAACCTGCAGCACACAATGGGCACAGAAGTAAGCAGATTTGTGCACAACCAGGAGCACATTCAGCAACTTGCCATTCCGGTAGAAAATAGCAAATAGTCAGTTTTCCAAAGATCCCAAGGACACTAAAGTTACCAATGCAAGTTCCATGGAACCCATAAGCTGTGTGTGAAGTAGATATGTTCAGTATATTTCATTTCAACCAGTTGAGAAAATTGGGACATACAGGGGACAAATATGAGAAATAGCAAACTCAAGAGAAATAGAAAGGATTCAGGTCCCACAGAGAAATGGTCTGCTTTTCAATCGGGGAGGGAGCTTGGGTGTTAATGTCATGCCCACACTTTATGATCCATAATATTTCTAACCTGCTATCGTTTCCCTGGTGTATGCAATCATTCTCAGTTATTTATTCATTTCTTTAGAGGGACTCAGGAGATAGTTTAATGGATAAAGCACTTGCCGTGCAAGTGAGAGGACCTAAGTTCAAATCCCCAGAACCCAAATTCTGTGCAGTAGCAGGCATCAATAATCCTAGTACTTCTATGGTGAGATGAAAGGCAGAGGCAGGAGAAGCCCTAGAAGTTTGACAGAATATTCAGTAGAAGATGAGTACCAACACCCTAGGTTGTTCTCTGACCTCCACACACACACTGTGTGTGACATGTTCATGCCTATACTCACACATGTGAAAACATAAACACACACATCATTCCAATGTACACTGCTGGAAATGCTCATGACTCGGTTTCATGGCCACTTGCTCCCCTGACGTCGCCACCTCTCCTTTACTTTCATGAGTGCCACACCCACTTTGCTGATGGGAATACTGCACACCTTTGAAGCTGAAGTCCCAGCTCCAAGTTCAAGGCGCGTGTAACTGAGAGAGAGGACCAGATAAGTCACGTACAATTAAACCTGGACTTCTCTTCCTTACATGGCCCCCCTGAGAAATATTTTTACAAACAAGATGGTGTGCTTATTTTCTTCTGGTTTTCAAATGTTGCACTTAAGTTTACTTTATGTTGGATATGGAATCTCTGAGTTTGAAAGCCTGGTGATATTTCTAAGGCTCCAAGAACTGTATATAGTCCAGGGGAAAATCAGTTAGACTACAAATGATGGATGCCTTGAATAGGTTGGGTCCTTAAATGTTCATTTCATATGAGCAAGGTTTTAGTATTACATGGCATGCTAACATACTACAGATGATATCATTATCAATAACCTTCTGGCGTGGAATTAGAACCTTCTGGCCTTAACGTTTTCTATGTTTAATGTTTATTGGAGCAGCCAGTCTAAGGCATGTTGGTGTAGCATGTATTTCACTGCTCTGTTTATTATGGAGGTCTTGAATGCACAGACACTGGGACTTGCAGCTTAAAGCATACTCCCAGATGTTTACCAGAGCCTTCCCAGAACCCCACAACTCTGCACTGTGTTGATCTTATCTTTACCTTTGCAGACCTCCCAGGAAAGAAAAAGGGGCTGCTTTTCTGGGGCTGGCACACTTCCAGGCCAGAACAGCTATTTTGAACCAGGCATCTCGTAAGTGTTACTGTAACAAGTTCAGAAAAGGTGGGATGGGTTTCAATTCAGCCCTTTCCCAAGGGTCATTCAGTGTATTACTAGGCTATATGTCTAAAATGAATTGGTGACTTCACAGGGGGAGCAATGGGAAACCTCAACGACTGAAGGAGTTTGATGTCCTTCATCCACACCCTCTTTCCTGTGTTGCTTTGTGCTTGCATGTGCATGCATGTGTGTTTACGGGAACAGGTATTTACTAATGCGTGTGTGGAGTCTAGGGGACATCAGGTGTCCTCCTTTACCACTCTTCGCCTTAAACAGCATCCCTCGATGAACCTGCAGTACTGATTGGCTGGCCAGGGAGCCCCGAGGACACTTCTGTCTCCACCCCTCAGGGTTGGAATGACAGTCTAGGGCAGTCATGTCCTGTTGTTGACACGGATACGGAGGGTCCAGACTTAGATCCTCATGCTTGATCAGTTCCATTGCCAGTTCCTCGGCCCTTTGAGTTACTGTTCACTCGTTAAATTCATCCACTCATTTTTGCAACACTGGGAATCAAAACCAGGGCCTTGAGTATTCTAGGCAATTGCACTTCCTCTGAGTGACACCATAGCTCCCTGACTCCCAATAAGACACCCCCCCCAAACACACTCTGCCTTTCGGTAATGCCAGTGCAACAACCGCCTTAAAGGATTTACTGAATTTCCCAGCCAAGACAGATATTAGGTGTGGCTGAATGCCATCCTGTTATTTTATGGAAATAAAAGTGCGGAGAAATGACACAGTTCTCCCAAAACTGCAGAACTGGTGGTGACAATCGGGACTTCAAATTCTAACCAAGTCTGCCAGCCTCTTTTACTTCAAACCTTGCCATCGTTGCTCAGTCAAGGAAATGGCTTAGCTGTGGGGGTCAGTGGATTAAGCAGTTGTCTTAACTGAAGTGTTGCTATAACTGAGGCTCATGTCAGGAAGCCTGATGGACAGATGCTGATGAAGCATATCGATTTAATTTTTTCTTTTTTTATTTTTATTTTATTTCTCTAAGTTTTAAATTTTTTAATTAAAAATTATATTTTCAAAAATTTACATTCCTCCCCTTCTCCCAGTCCCGTCCCGCTCCCCCTACCCCTTCTCCTTCCCCTTGCTTCCTTAAGAGAGGGCATGGTATCCTGCCCTGTGGGAAGTCCAAGGCCCCCCCCTCCATCCTATGGTGTGCATCCAAATAGACTAGGTTCCCAAAAAGATAATACATGCAGAAGAGATAGGTCCTAGTGCCATTATTGATGGCTACTCAGTCTGCCTCCATTGGCAGCCACATTCAGAGAGTCCGGTTTGATCACATGCTCGTTCAGTCCTGGTCCAGCTGGATTTGGTGAGCTCCCATTAGATCAGGCACACTGTCTCAGTGGGTGGACCAGCCCCTCACAGTCCTAACTTCCTTGCTCATCTTCTCCCACCTTCTGTTCTTCGACTGGATCTTGGGAGCTCAGTCCATTGTTCTGATGTGAATGTGGGTCTCTGTCTCTTATCTTCATCCATTGGACGAAATTTCTATGGTGATGATCAAGATATTCATCAGTGTGACTATGGGACAAGGCCAGTTCAGGCCCCCTCTCCTCTGCTGCCCAAGGACCTAGCTGGGGACATTCCCGTGGA
>PVIU01000408.1:5000-143131 GCA_004026605.1 Ondatra zibethicus
CTACCTTGTCTTGCTGAAGTTCAGCAATTGCCTTTTGTGTCCGGCTTGACCAATTTGTATAACACATTGTCAATAGTTGAGGCAAGGGCGATTTCTTGCCCAAACAGCTAACTTTGCCACATTGAAGGCAAACTCCATTTGGAGCTTCTTCGATGCCCACCATCCTTTTTTGAAGTACATTGGTGCTGCCAGGAGCAGATTGCCTCACTGTCATGAAAAGCCTTATGTTATTAAACCATATTAAGTGTCATATTCTGCAGGTCCCTGAAGTATTTGAAGATCTATCTAAAATATATCTCATTTTGACCTTGAAAACATACCTACATGACTATAAGTTTGATTGTTATAGATGACTGACTACTAACCTACATTTCTTAATTATCCTAAACAGTTTTTAGTAATAGCCTTTAGTGACTAGAACTTTACACTATGTTTTAAAATGAGCTTCATAGGCATAATACCTTAAACAAGAGTACAAACATACATACAATATGCTAAAAAAATAACCATAAGTTTGTGTTAATATACAAAAATCCATACCTCTGTAAAAATATTTGAGATTAGTAGTTGCTTTTTTTTAGTTTAAAAGTAGACTTAATAATCTACCCTTTTTCTTATCATTCCTATATCCCCCTGCCTATTTTCCTTTCAGAAAGAGCTCCCTGAATCTCACCTGCTTTATTTAGTTTTCTCCCATACCATGACCAGTAACAATTTGCAACCAATCCCTGTAAATGATGGTAAACATCTATAATCCACTGAATGACCAAAAACCACCCACCCCACCTCTTGGGAATGTGGGTATGGTGTTCTCTAGCCTGCTTCCTGTTGTCTGGGGACATTGGCATCTTTAGGGGACCCTGAGAAAGTTGGGATAATGATCACATCCTGGGAGATCTAACTGTATTATTTGTTGACCAAACTCTGTGTTATGGGAAAGTGCAGGGCTTATCTGAAGTCCTGGCTGGAGTAGTGTGTGAGGCTGGACCACCTCAGCTAGCAACTTTGAAGTTGTTCTAGATGCAGAATTTTGAGGAAACTGCAGCAGAGGCATCTGAGAGGCTGGGTCACCTGGGCTACTTGTCTTTATTTGAAAACACACAAACTTTTAAAGGTAACATATATATCTGCATTAACACAAGTAAGGAATGTTCAGTGTGCACAAGTCAGCTAAAGATGATTTTTTGGCAGATTTTTTTGTTCTATGTTTGAGCAGATAAAAGGAATATGTCAACTTTATAAGTCCATTTGGACTGTATAACCAAACCTCTATCCATGCAATATGAAAGGATGGCATGTCATAATAAGTCATGAGGATTTTGTAGCCAACAAGATTTATCATGTCTCATCCAGTCTCAGAGTTATTCCCATGTCAAGGGACTGGCTTATATGTCACGTGATTTGTAATTCTTCTTGTTTTTTTAATTCATGTCTGTAGTCGAGATCCTCAGGAGGTCTCCCCTGATCAAATCTGTCTTTATTAATTTTGGAGAAATCCATAACTTTTTTGTTTCCTGTGGAAACAAAAGAAAAACCTCTCCCCCAATGCAACATATTTTCTGACTTCATTCTGAAGTTAACACATTTTAAAAATATATAGGTTGGTTTAATTTAACAGTTTCCATAACCCAGTGCCTCTCAGCAGCTATTGTTTTTTGTTCATTAGGATTTAAAAAATTTATAGTCAACCAGACAATATATAGGATCCAGACACCTTGTGTATTTCCCACCTTTCCCTGGATTTTTGTTTTTATATTACTTTACTTTCTCATTAAAGGCCTTACTTTATTATTTTTAAACTATTTATTTTTCAATGACTGTCTATATTCATTTTCTTTTCTTCATTCAGCATCTGAGTACATTTTTGCTTGTCTACAGCCTTCTCTGACTGTGTGAGCCAAACCTCAAACTTCTAAGCGGCGGGTAGGCCCTCTGCTCCATGGCTCCTCTTAGCGCTTGGCCTGGTGCTGGTGCTGACTCTGTTCCTTTCAGGTCTATGAGAGTGGAAACGAATGCCTGTGTCCCTAGCCTGAAGCATGTCTGTCTGCTCCAGGTCTGGGCAGTTCCTGGGTTCATGCTACCATAGGAGTTTCTTCCTAGTCTCTCTCCGCCTGCTACTCATAAACCCTATTCAAGTGTTTGGCAGACGGGCTTCTTTAAGGAGCTGCGTATCTATCTGTATGTCACAAGCACTAAGCATATGGGGTACTTGGGGTTTTTTTTTCAGCCTTTTCAGGCCTTATGTAGATTTACATGTTGGACATCGGGTGCCAAATGTAGCAAACTTTCTTGTTGGATTATCTTTAGGTCACCAGCACCCAAATAACTACACAGGGACTTGAAAACTTGGCCTTAGCTTAGGCTTGTCCCCAGCTAGCTCTTATAACTCAAATTAATCTGCTTGTATTAATCTATAATCTGTCACATAGCTTTTATCTTTCCTCAATGCCTCACGTCTGACTTGCTCCAAGTCTGCTGGCAAAATCTACCTTTCTTCTTCCCAGAGTTCTCTCTCTGTTCCACCTATATCCTTGGGCCTAGCTATTGGTCATTCAGCTTTTTATTGAGCCAATTATAAGGCACCTTAGGCAGAGACACATCTTCACAGCACAGATAAATATTCGGCAACACCTTCCCACCCTCTTCAGCTTCGCTCATCTTTCCTCTGCCTTTGCTTCGCCCTCTCTTGGCTGGCCTGTCCTTTTGGCTTCTCGGGCCACATGTTGAAACATGGCCACTGAAAATTCTCACTTCGCCATTTGAGAGAGACTGACTCTGTGACCATCACTGAATGGTCAGGGGGATAGACTGAGCAATTAATGTGTACCAATATGGCAGCTCTCCCCACAGTTTCTAAGGGATAATGGGTTAAAGGAGAGAAACCCAGAGAAAAGGGTGCCCCAAACCACTGAGCTCTTCGATGACAAGAGATTGTCTCACACTCATCCATGCAGATGTCATTGTGTGCAGTGAGCCCTGGCTGTCCCTCCCTTTCTTTCCTGGCTCATTCTTGTTGCCTTCTCAAACAGTCACTTCCTCCTTTTCACTGTTTCTGTGCTCCGTGCTGTAATCTGATCCCAGAGTCTGCTTGCCCAAAGCCGGCTCTTCTTAGGAAGGTAAATTTGGTGGTATACATCTGTGGTCAGGGCAGAGCTGGTGTTTAAAGGTTGTTTGAGTTACAAGGAACCATTAATGTGGACTGACCCAAATCAGCAAGAGGGAAGAGATTTGACTTCATTTTGAAAACTAGAAGTTCATAACTGATGAAATGGGCCAGTGGGTGGAGCTGTTTGTCACTAAAGCCTGGCAGCTGGAGTTCAGTCCTTGAGAAAGACATAGAGGGAGTGCATGCCTGTGTGCAGGCGTGCATGCATACACACACACACACACACACACACACACACACACACACAAATTGTGAGTTTTAAAGTGTTGAGGAGTTCAATTTAGGGGCAGGTTTGGGAAAGAAAATTGTTTCTACCACCCTTCTGGGGTATCTACCCAGGGATAAGAACTGTATATGATTTGCAATTCAATTTTTAGGTACTTTTTGTAACCATGCATTATTGTCTTTACAGCATGTGTCCTTGTTCCCAGTCTTGTTCCTTGTTTTTTAAGCAAATAAGTTAATAGCTACCTTTTCAAATAATGAGGTAATGTTCCAGGTTCTATTTTTACGGAAGCATAGGCCTTTGATTTTCTGTGTAACATTCTCTCCAACCCTTTATCCTTACAAAAGACGCTTGTTGGTTTTTTCTCGTGCATTACTAGGGATGAACTAATGACAACCAGAATATCGGAGCCACAGCATGTTTCACACATGACTATCGTCCTAGAAATTGTTGGGGTTTTCACATTACATTTGTATGTTCATTGTATGTACAGTATATGGTAAGAGTGAGGGGTCACCTGTGCATCCTGTGCATGTGTGTGCACATACATGCTCATGCTGTGGCCTGCATGTGGAGATCAGAGAACAAGATCCTGGAGTCAGGTTTTTTCTTCCCGCCACGTGGAGTCCAGGGATTGAACTCAGGTTGCCCTTTATCTGCTGAGCCATCTCGCTAGCCCTCAACATGGAAACCCTTGCCAAAGAAGATAGCACTGTGCCTCTTCCAGTGCCTGCAGGGCATCCTGCTGCAGTATAGGTGGCCTTCCGTTTACTCTAGGGTGCGGGAATTGTGTCCTAAAATGAGGTTAACGTGCTAAGATTTCTATGCTGCCTTAAACTTTTTCTCATTTTCTTCCCGTTCTGGTCTTTTCCAAGGAGTCACAGAAAATGCTCTATAAAGCCAGTCCCAGGGCTGTCTTTGTCGAGGAGGTAACTGAGTTAGGGGACCCGGTTTAAGAAAGGTCGTGGATTGCACACCAGCTTCCCCCAAAGGAAGTTGAGAGGTGTGTGAGTCCTGTCCTAGATTTTAATGTCAAAGGCAGTGTTTGCTCACAGAGGGCATTGTGTGGAGAAAGCACACACCAGGAGGCACAGCCCAGCCAGAGCAGACCTAGACCTTGACCTTGCGAATGTGCACTGATCCTATGAAGCTCCTGGCCTGTAGGTAGCAGTTGCTAACAAGGAAAGGAAGGCTGTGTGTGTTTTGAACTTGGTAGGTTTTAAAGCTCTTTCAGGCACCTTACCCTGTTTGACAAGGGCTGTGTTTACCACTGAGAAAAATCAAACCTCCACATCTCCATTTTCCCAAGCCAGCTGCTGACCGAGCCGTGGGGCCCGGGAGCTGGAATTAGTGGACTCTGTCCAAGGGTCCCTGCACACAACTTTGTGAATCTTGGGGCCTAGCTAGAACCATGGATGATCTCTAAGAACAGGTAACTCATCAGTTGCTTTATCTAGAAGCCTGTCTGTGCTTTTTCTATCTGAGGGCCACCATTGTCCAATGAGTAAGAAATCTGAAGGCCACACACTTGGGCATGCCCCTGTGTGCCCACTCTTCCCCAAGCCAGCCAGCTAGCCACTCCAGCCTCCATCATTCATCTAGAACTGGAATCAAGGTGGTGTCTACCCTCCCTTATGAGTTGAATGAAGGTTCAGTGAGGAGATACAGCTGGGAGTTTTAGCAAGCCCCATGGGTGCTGACAAATGTTAGTTATTGTTATTGATACCTATAAATGGGCATCGGACCCCTTACCCACTTCCTGCACCTCTACTGAACACCAGAAAGTTCCTGGGGTAGGGATCTCTGCATCTGTATTTTAGTTGACACGGGAGACACCGTCTGTAGGACCACTGAGAAGGTGGCCGTGGGAACGTGAGTTCTACTCCCGCCCCTGTGGCGTGTTCTTGAACGCACAGAGCCTCGCTTGGCTTACACTCGGGAAAAGCCACCCTGTCTCCCTCCCACAGTGGTGGGTGGGTGGTGTTGAATGTCAGTGTGCAGCCCCTGAGAAATCACTGATCACCACGCTTCTGTGAAGAGCTGTCTTGATTGCCGTCAGTGAAGTGGAAAGCCCCACCTCAGCTCTGAAGGGCAGCATTGCCATTGCTCCTTTGTCCCTCTCTCTCACTGCGGAGATGCTTTGTGCCATTTCCGCTGCTGTAGATTCCTTTGCGGGAATGTCTCAGGCTCCCGGGGTGGACTGGGGAGCAGCAGCTCTCTAGGAATCCCCACGTCCTCAGCAGCAGCTCGTGCACTGAGCTACTAAATTCTCTGCATTTGTCGAGTGAGACAGCATTCTTTGTTGGACTCCTCCAGCTATATCATCCCAGCCATCCCAGCACGTGTCTGTACCCCAAGTACTAGTTCAAGACCGTCTAGCTAAAACAGCAAGCTCCACATTCATGGAGAGACTGTCTCAAAAAAAAAAAAAAAAAGATGGAAAGCAATAGAGGGAAGACACCTGACATCATGCCCGTACCACATTCACAAGCCACATTTTTAAGTAAATAAATAGCATTGGCATCACTGAAGGTCTTTATGGTCCTCTAGTTTCAAAAGCTCTCCAGGCTTAGTAGGAGATGCTTAAATTCGTGCAGACCTTTGTGTATTGGCTCTTTGCTGTGTCCGTTTGTGACTTCCATTCTCGTGCTTCCTGTTTTACCCTGTTACACGAATATTGCTCAGTTCAGCCACTTACTGTAAATGGGACTGTGGGCTATTTGCTGTCTGGGACACGATAAACAGTGTAGTCCTGTCTTCTAGTAAACTGTTGCCTGACCCAGATCAGTTATTCCGCTATGAGGTTTCTGTAAATTTGGTACCCAGTGGACGCCCTGGTAGGTTCCCACGGGCCCCACAAGTTCATGCCAGGTGCTGAGCCATCCATGTTCCGCACTGGCCACTCTGGGAGTTGCGTTTTCCTTACTCCATTGAAACGTGACAGCTAAACAGTGCTGTCTGTCCGCCCATGGGTCTTCTTTTCACAAAGCAAGGCCTCCCTGAGCACACAACTGCTCAGACTGCTCCCACAGCCTCTAACTGACTTTCTCTAACCCAAGGGCAAAGAAAAAAAAGGAGAAAAATGTCTCTCCATGCCCAGTCAAGACCACCCGGGTCCGAGAGCCCGCTTACGAGTACAACATGAATTTTGAAAAGATGGGAAAATGCATCATCATAAACAACAAGAACTTTGACAAAATAACAGGTGGGTGTCGGGGACGGGTCAGCCTCTCCTCATCCTCCCACTTTCTCCACATAGCACCAGAGACATTCATCAGAGAGCGCTGTGCTAAGCCCTCTGCCGGTGGGCGGTTGTCCATGTCCAGGAGAGAGGGGTGCAGAGAATTTTCCATCTTGAAGGACTGCCGTGTGCTACAGCTAAGAATCAAGGAGACTGTCTTAGTTTCTTTTCCTATTGCTGTGCTAAAATGGACTGTTTAATTGGGTGAGGCTAGATCACATGACATTGGCAGCCAGTACTGGCCATCCCAAGACCCGTGTGGTTTTGCGTTACCATGAGGAAGCTCATGTGGTGTGGAGGCTGAGTCCCTCCTCTTGAGTTTGCTTCTAGTCCCAGTTGGACAGTGATGTTGGAAGGTGTTTTCTGCCTCAGGCACCAGGTGTTGGAGCCCCATGCAGCACCTGAACTGACTGGAACCTGCCCTCGGCATTGCTCACCCCCACTCCTTGCTTTACCCCAGGTATGGATGTCCGTAATGGGACAGACAAAGATGCGGAGGCCCTCTTCAAGTGCTTCCGAAGCCTGGGTTTTGACGTAGTCGTCCACAATGACTGCTCTTGTGCAAAGATGCAAGACCTGCTTAGACAAGGTGAGTGCAAGCTACCCTTGCCTGTCCTACCCGCTGTGCCGGGAGGAACCCGATCTGGGCTCTGGAATGTTGGGTACAGATATGCCACATTGTAATTGTGTGGGTGGACTTTGGAAAGGGTGAGAGAGAGAGACTGGAGAGTAAATTAGGTACCAGATCAGACGAAGAGCTATGCCCATCTCTAGGAGAGATGTGCTTACTCTGCACCCGGCCTTTTAACATTGTGACATAACATTGGCACCTGCAAAGTTCATGGACCATGTAGAGTTACAAAGTCAATCCTAGAAAAATTATAACCTTTTAGGTAAGTTTCCCATTTTGCGTTGAGCCCAGGTTCATAGATGTCAAGTGGCACAAGCCGTGGGTTGGATATGCCTTAAAGAACACCATTGGGTACTCTCACACTTGGGGCACATGCATGTTCTGAACCTAGAATCATACCTGTTCATTATACAGGGACCTACAGACAGCAGAGGGCTCAGTGTTTCTCAATTACATACCTGAAAAAGAAATATTTTATGTAGCCTTTCTTATTTTCTTTTGAGTTGACTTCTTGGGGCCAGAGTGATGGCTCAGTGATTAAGAGCGTATACTGCCTGAGTTTGCATCGGAGCACCTGTGTTGGATGGCTCACAGCCGCCTATTACTCTGGCTCCAGAGGACCAGATGCCCTCGTCTGGCCTTTGCAGGCACCTGTACTCATGTACGGAGTGTGCTCGCGCACGTGCACACACACAATTACATATAAAATAAATCCTGAAAAACATACATGATTCACCTACAGTACCTGGGTAACTGCCAGCACAGAGGCGCTATCCCTGAAATTCTAAATCTTTTTTTCCCATGGCTAATTTGGTATTAGCTAGCAGGTTGTTTGTGTCATGGCCATAGATAAGCTGAAGCCAAGCCAGTCAGCTGTGTGCTCCGTGACTTCTTTCCTGGTTCCTGTATTGAAAGCCATCTGATATTTTTTCTGTTAACTTTCTAGTTTAGCATGCAAAGCAGTGGGTTTCATGTATGTGTGTTATTCCACTTTGTTCTCATTCGGCTCCCCTCTCTGCTCCAGTGCCCCGCCCCTCTCTTCCTGCCTTCTTAGCCCATGTATTCCCTTGACACTTCCCCATTAATGTCTCCGCTCCCCTCTCATGATCCCCTTTCTAGTTTTATCACCTACATACATATGTAAGCACACACATACATGTTTATATACTTTCAAAGCTAGGTTCCACACACCAGAGGAAACGCAGGGTCTTTGCATTCGAGGCTAGCTAATTTCACTTAACACAGTGATTTCTGGTTCAGTCTGTTTTCCTGCAGATGTCATGATTTCAGTTTTCTTTACGGCTGTACAAAACTCTATTGTACTTGTGGGCCACGTTTTCCTTATCTGCTTTCTGTTGCTGGGCTAGTTCTGTTCCCTGGCTACTGTGACTAGTGCAGTGGTAGACATGGATTATATGTGTGTCTTAGAGTCCTTCAGATATCTATTGTTTTCTATTATAATAAATTATGTGTAATACAAAGTCACTGCTTTAATCATTTTAAAGAGAGCGGTTCAGTGAGTTAAGCAGTCACTTTTATTATTCATTTCATCTTCCATAACCAAATCAACCAATTAACCACGCCATTTTCTCCCCTCCTCCTGCCAGCCACTGATACCCTCCTTTCTATTTTGGTATCCCACCTATTGAAATCCTACAGCGTTTGCCCTTTCTATGACTGGCTTGTTCTACTTGGCCTAATATTTTCTTTTCTTTAATAAATACTTTCATGATGCTTCTTATGTATCTCAACTTTAAAATAGTAACTGTAGCTGGATGTGGTGGAGCAGACTTTTAATCCCAGAACTCAGGAAGCAGAGGCAGGCTGAGTTCAAGACCAGCCTGGTCTACATAGCAGGTTTCATGCCATCCAGAGCTACACAGTGGGACCCTGTGTCCAATAAATAAATAAATAAAAATAGGAACTCATTTGATAACTACCATAACCACCTCTTTTTATAGACAGACAAGAAAATGGAGGTTAACTAATCTCTCCAGCATCCCAGAATCAGCCCACAGGGCCGCCATGTTCCTCTGCTCCCCAGTGCCCTTTAATAGCTGTTTTGGTGCCTGGGTTCTGTCTAAGAGAAATTCTGGAATTCTCGCCCAGTCTCTTCAGGGAGGTGGCCCAGCCCGGCCCTTTGAGGAGGGGATACTGTGCTTGTCCCTGGCCCTAAACTGTCAGCTGTTTCTGGAGCTCCAGCCCCAGTGCCTTCTTTATTGACATTGCTTCCCTGCAGCCTCTGAGGAGGACCACAGCAACTCAGCCTGCTTCGCCTGTGTCCTGCTCAGCCACGGAGAAGAGAATCTAATTTACGGGAAAGACGACAAAACGCCGATAAAGGATCTGACGGATCATTTTAGGGGCGATCGGTGCAAAACCCTGCTAGAGAAACCCAAACTGTTCTTCATCCAGGTGATTTGCAAAGCCGGTGGGATTGGGGGTGGGGAGAAGTGACATAGTGCCAGGGGTGGTGTGTTTCTGTGGGGCTGGGCTTCCTGCCCGGAAAGGGTTGGCGCGGGCACTTGCTTCATTTCTGGAAGGGGACGCTGAGCTTCGCTTTGTGATTTGACTCAGGCCGGGTGATTCTCTTCATCAGCTGGTTGTTGAGCTCCTAGGGCATGGCAGGGAGCCGCACCAGCAGTTTCAGTTCCAGCCCTGGTGTGATCTCTACTTTGATGTGCCGTAGGCATGCCGAGGGACAAAGCTGGACGACGGGGTTCAGGCCGACTCCGGGTCTATCAACGAAACCGAAACCGATGCCAATCCCCAGCACAAGATCCCTGTGGAAGCTGACTTTCTCTTTGCTTACTCCACAGTTCCAGGTACCCTGTCCACTGTCTGCTGACCTTACCAATCCATCGACAGTCAGACATGAGGGCTGTACTAGTCTCCCACAGTAGTTCATTATGGTTTTAGCGTCCCCTACCTCAAAACATTTGGAAGTTTGAAACTGAATCAGTATCCTGCTCGGAAGTTTGGACTCGGAAGTGCCTCAGATGTCACACTTGCTTGTCAGAAATGGGGCTCGGGCTCAGCTGCTCGCAGTTCAATATGAGGACCCAGGACTGAATCCCCAGCACCCATATAAAAACCAGGCATAGCAATGTGTGCTGGAACCCCAGCCCTGGGTATGCAGACAGAGTACCCTGGAGGCACACTGGCCTGCCACTCAAGCTGAGCTGGCGACCTCCAAACCCAGTGACAGATTCTGTCTCAAATAATAAAGTGGGGATCTATAGTCGAAAACACCCAACATGGACACAGGTGCCTGCACACAGATGCACACAAGCACATACACATTCACATATACGTACTACACACCCCAAAAAAGAAGGGGGAAAAGAACATTGTTCAACCAGTCAAACCCACACAAATGTTCTGACGTCTGGAGCACTTCCGCTCATGCCCAGTCTTTCAGAGACAAAATGACTTGAGCCACATAAACGCATTGTCTGGGTGCTCCAGAGGTCAGAGCCCCAAAGTGAATCGGCAGAGCTGCCTCTCTGCTGGAAGCTCAGGGGGAGATCTGTTTCCTCTTTTTCCTAGCATGTTAGAACCTCCTCGATCCCTTGGTTTGTGACCTCTCTCTTCAAAAGCCAGACACCTCAGGTCTCTCTGTCCTGCTCTCTGTCCCTCCTTACTCCCCCCCCCCCCCCGGTCTCTCTGTCTTCTCTACCGATGCCACATACACACTCTTTCCCCTCAACCCTCCTCCACTCTCTGCAGCTGGGTCTGCCTGGGCAACCCAGGACCATTTTTCCATCTCGAGTCGATTGTTTTAATGGCGTCTGAAAAGCCCTTTTGATCATATAGGGAAATGTGTCCACCTCTGAGGACCATTTTTCTGCCTACCAGAGAATTCCTTTCTCTCCCCAGGAAAGTGGATTTCTCTCCCTTTGTGTTACTTACTAGGATTAATAATAATCGCAAGACTTTCACAATAAGCAATAAATACATATAAGTAACTATGTTATGATGAAACTTCTGTTATTTCGAATAATTTATAAACCATCTCCCCTCCCCCGTCTTCCTTATAATAATTATATAGGTAATGGAGAAAGTCATTGTTGCTTTAGCAGTTGAAAAATTAATTCAACTTGGGTGAGCCTCAAAAATGTGTCCAGGCTCAAATTTCAGTACCCAGATGTTCTGTATTGTGTCTCAGACCAGGATCATGCATGCTGTGATCAGGGCAGGTACCACACATTGCCTTGAATGAGTGTGGCTTCTTGTTATTTGCCGAGCCCTGTGTTTACCCGGGTCTGTTCAGTACAAGCTTTTTTCTGTGCTGGGCACAGACCCTCGCTGAGTGAGAATTCCCAGGCTGTAGGACTTTTGCAAAGGCATGGTATTAATTACGATAAATAAGTCGATGCATCTGGCAGGATCTATGGGCGGCTTCTGTGAAGATGGTGATGTCACACTTTTAAACACTGTAAGAGACAGAAAGTATGTTGGTCCTCCGTCTCTTGGGAGGTTGGCAGTGTGAGGATTGGCAGGCATTATTGTGAACAAATCCAGTGTGGAGTTGTAGAGGCTTAGAGGAAGTCTTGAGGGACTGGAGGAAGAGGGCAGACTCCTCTACAGGGCCAACAAGGAAGGCTTTCCTCCATCTTTACTCTCATAACTGACTCATGAATTTAGTCACCATTCCGTTCTAGGTGAAATGCCCAATTTACTTGCCAGACATGAGACCAACTGGGTCATAGATGTTATCAGTTGGCTTAGGTCAGCAGACACCTATTTCACGACCAACTGGTTTTAGAAGAGGACTCTTCCTGCTTTGTAAATGGCCTTCTTTCTTCCTCACATGGCAGAGAAAACACAAGAGAAAGCGCTCCGGCATATCTTCTCATAAAGACTCTAACCCTGCTGGGTCGGGGACTTACCCTCCTGACCTTGTTAACTGAATTCCATGAAGGCTGTCACACTGGAGGCTGCGACCTCGGCATGTAAACACAGTTTACATGTTCACAGTGCATGGTTCGGTCTTTAGCTCAGCATGCGACAGAGCACGGAAAGTATACAGAGGAACATACTGTGGGCTGTGTACACTGCCAACCAGCCTGAACTCTGCCCTGATAAAGAAATGCAAGGAAAAACTCACAAGATGGCATCTGTACTTTCAGATGGTTACCTTGGAGCCCCTAGAGGTCAAAGGTCAAGCTCAAGCCCAGGGAGATAATAGTGCATCCTTACCAGGCCACTGTGTTGAATGAGACCCTGTCTCCATACGAATGCAGTTGTGACTACACCATCCAGCTCCTGGCTGAGGCTGGCAGCTGCCCGTGTGTTCACGGCAGTCAAGCATTCTAAGGACAGTTTGCACCGCAGCTTGCTACTGTGTGCCCACCTGCTGATTGAGCCTTATGCCCTCACTAGGTGATAAGGATGATAGTGATGCTGACCCAATTCTCAGGTGACAGGATTTGGACCATGTCAGGATGACGCGTCAACACAACTCATCGTGTGAACTGAACACAGCTCTGTGTTGGCTCTTGCTGTCATTGAGAGGCATGCACTTCTCCCTCTTCCTGGGTGAAGGGCCCACAGTCCGGTAGCCTCACCGTTTAGACTAAGACACTAGACCGCATGGTGGATCTGTTTAACAACTCAAACAAAGACATGCCTCTCACTAGAATGTCCATCCCGAGATGATGGCTGTAACTCCAAGTGTTATTGCATTGATTTCTAGATCTCATTCTTCATGGTGACCTGGTGAGGCGGGGCGGTGGCTGACTCTCTAGGCCTGTGTCCTCTGACCTCTGTCCACTAGGGGTTCCCAGGTAGCCATCTGGACATGCAGGTGTGAGTTCTCCCCAGCCATGCTAAAGTGCTATGGGAAGCTTGATTTTCCAACTTCCTCACCAGCTTTCCTGTTTGCAAGAAGCAGTTTTAGATTCCCTTAGAGTTGAGATGGCAGGAAGTCACAGTAGGAGGGAGCCATGGACAGGGATAAGAGTCTGTTGAAGCTCTGCATTGTTCAGGTGACTAAAGCTATCTTCTGCTGTGACATTCTGGCTTCCTGGGGATCTGCTTCTCTGTGTCAGGTGTTCCTGTCTCAGCACTTGGGTCTCCTAGGGTGTTCCTTTTAGGACATTTGGGTCCAGGCCCAGGAAAATCCATAAAAGTCAGATTTCTTTTCCAGAGACTTTGTGTGGTCTATGAGAAGCACGTTTCTTGCCTGATAATGCCTACCATCCCTGTCCCTGTCCCTAAAGTAGCCAGCAGTACTTGCCTTTGCATTGTTTCAACAGGCTTTACCTGTAAACAGAAGTTTCTGTCCTGCCCAGTCTTGCAGCCATTCAATCCCAAAGAAACACAGAGGCTTGTATTAGTTATAAACTGTTTGGCCTATTAGCTGAGGATTATTATTAACTAGCTCTTACAACTTAAATTAACCCATAATTCATATCTATGTTTAACCACATGGCTTGGTACATTTTCTTAGTAAAGCATTCTCATCTTGCTTCCTCTGCATCTGGTTTGTGACTGCATCTCTGCCTTCCTCTTCCCAGAATTCTCCTTGTCTGGTTGCTCTGCCTTTACTTCCTGCCTGGCTACTGGCCAATCGCTGTTTTATTAAACCAATATGAATGACAAATCTTTACAGTATACAAGAGCATTCTCCCACAGCATCTACCCTTCATTCTGTGTCTCCCAACAGTGAACACACACCTCAAAAGTCTCTGCAGCTCTTACAACTCTGTTCCCTGGGCTTGAGCTAGAAGCTTGTACTCCTTCTAAGAGGGTGGTGAGGTGTTGCAAAGCTGTGAGACATCCTTCACTTTCCCTAGGGGACTCTCCACATAGCTTACTCTCTTGGATATCCCAGGTATTTCAGACACAGGAAATCCTCTGGCAATATCTGCCATCACTGGTCTTTAGTAACATGGTCTGTGATTGGCTTCCATGCTGGGATATCCAAAGCATGTTGAGCCTCTTCGTGTAGTACTTCACACCCAAGATGTTTGCTCTCCACACAGCCTGTGCATTGGTGACTTTGCTACAGGAGAGAGGGAGATGGTCACCTAGGTCCCGTTAGGCTGAGAGTCCATTCTTCCCAGTAGGTGGCACAGCTAGCAAGGTTGGCTAATGGATCCTCTCTCTCCCTCTCCCTTTTTCTCTCCCTCTCTGGGTGAAGGCTATTACTCATGGAGGAACCCAGGAAAAGGTTCCTGGTTTGTGCAGGCCCTCTGCTCCATCCTGAACGAGCATGGCAAAAAGCTGGAGATCATGCAGATACTGACCAGGGTGAATGACATGGTGGCCAGGCACTTCGAGTCCCAGAGTGATGATCCCCGTTTCAACGAGAAGAAGCAGATCCCCTGTATGGTCTCCATGCTCACCAAAGAACTCTTCTTCAGCCGGCCGTTGAGCATCCCTTCCAGCTGAGGAGCTGCAGTCACTCATTGATGAGTCCAGTTGGTATTTTTTAATCATTTTGATGCTGTCAAATTTTCAGAAATGTTAAAGAGATTTAATTTCAGGAGAGTATGTTGATTCAGCAGGGAGGAAATTTTCTGGTAATGTCTGATATTCTGGGTTTCTAGACTTTTTTGTTTAATAATTTTGTTCATTGGATAGCTTTGTACTTTCCTTTTAAGTTTAATTTCTTGTTCATATTTCTTTTACCTGATCATCACATTAAGTGATGAAATGCTATGAAAATGACCTCTAGAGAAAACTCATTGGTGGTGGCATTAATGGAAAGTCAGTATCTTAGTTGAATTTGGCCAAGAGAATTCCAGTTCTTGACAAACAAATACAGCTACGATATTCATCGACCTCTCCTGGGAAAAGCAGCTGTTGTGTAGAGTTGGCTAGGACAGATTCTTATGCAGACCTTCCCAGAGAAGTGAGAAAACAGTTCATATTCTAGGCTGCAGGACTAGAATCCAGAAAACAAGCCATTCTAGGTGCTTCAATGGAGAAGCATCAATGGGGGAATTCACTTAAGTGGGTAATTAAGAAAAAGAGCCAAGCAGTAGGAATCTGTTGCTTCGTGTGTACTGTGAGGCTCTAAGAGGAGGCTGGTTCCCTGGTAATCAGTAAGAACTGGGTTAGCACTGCCTCATAGGAGCCCGGACCGTGGAGGGTTGTGGTACATGGAGCCAAGCCAAGGACAAAGCCACTGTCTGAGATAGAAATCGAGCCAGAGCTGAGTCCGACACTGAGACATCCCCAGGCCTCCCCGGCTTGACCTCACATCCTCACCATTCCAAGGTACCTGAAAGCAGCTAGTGAGGCCCCTGGGGACCGGGATTCCCTGAGATGCAGAGCAGGGCAAGGGCTATTGGGCCGGGGGGGGGGGGTGATCGTGGCCCATAATGTGAGTTTAGATAATCAGTCCTGTATGCAGAGCAGTTTATCTGTTCATCGCTTCATCAGACCATCCACACAGGTGCTGAAGAACAATCTGTTTCCACTGCATGTGCAAAATAATGTTTTCGTATTTCAAATGCATCTGGGATTCTTTCAAATAGTCCCAGGGTTATTTTTTTTTTCAGAGTAATTTTTTTGTTGCCTCTGATTCTACGAATGAAGCTTAGGGCAAAGGTCTTGGCCCTTTCTTTTCAAGGTGTCGTTTTCTTTAGAATTTGTTTGTTATACATTCCTGTTTTGTTCCATCTAATAAGTGTTAACAAATGTTCCTATTTATTAATTAAAATGTGGTTTAGTAACTCCTAACTGGCCCTGACTGCTTTCTTCTTATTTTGGGCAGAGAAATTAAGGAAAATTTAAAAAAAAAAAAAGCAGAAGGAGGAGGAAGAAGAAGAAATAATTAGGAAATGGTAAAGATGATCCTACTGACTTGGTCTCCATACAAAGTACAAACATTTATTCTGAAGCTAGAGCACAAAAAGTGTGTAATCACCTAGAAGTCAAAATGTTTCATAAAAGGGTTAATTAACCTGTAAAACCATTTGGGATGGACTGCCTCCTATTAATTTGGGGTGGAGGGGAATCAGTGTTGTAAAAGTAGGCTTACCACAAAGAAAATTGTTTAAGACCAACTTGTAGAACTTGTCCCTGGTCCCTGCCATCAAAACTACACCAGATGGTCACAGTTAAAGTAGAGACTATGACCCTCCAGCTACCAGAGTCCACATTGTAAGTAAAGTGGGCTAGTGTAGAAATAAAGGCGCCCAAGCATATGGACTGTCCATATCGGCCTAGCTGTTGGTTTTATAAGTTCTGCCAAAGGGGAAGAAATGATCCCAAGGGCTAAGATTTGTTTATTTATTGATTTTAATGAAGTAAAATCTTCTTTATGCAAATTATTGAAAACCAGGTTCATTTCTAAAATGAAATTATATATCTGTAGTTGTGCTCATAAGTGAGCTAAATCAAATGGTGAGAAATGGGGCCAGTGCTCTGTCAAGTGGAAACACTCACGGATCCCCATGTTTCATTAAACACCGCAACCACCAAGCTCACTTCTCTTGTACATTATTCAGTATCTAGATTCTCTGCATCTGATTGGCTCTCTAGTTCATTCTCCACATGCATATAAGTGATGTTTAATCAGTTACCGCTTTGGGCTTCAATGTTCCTCCTTGTCCACTGCTAGTGTGGACTTTCTCTTTTTCATTGCAGAAGCATCTCTCGGTTGTCAGAAGCAGCTAGAGATAGTTTGTTTTTAATTTTCCAAATGCTGTGGTTTGAATGAAAAATGACTCCAGAGATTCGTGTATTTTTCAACACCTGGTGCCTAGTTGGTGGTGCTGGTAGGGGAGGGCAGGGAACCTTTATCAGACAGAGCCTTCCTAAAAGAAGTATGCCGCAGGGAACCAGCTTTGGGAGATTATAGCATTGCCCCACACAAACCAGAAGATAAAATGAACCCTTCCTTCTTGAGTTGCTTTTGGTCACGGTATTTTTATCATAGCAAGAGAAGAGTGACCCCTGCTTGTGGGTGGGTATTACAGGTTGAGTGCGTAGTATCTAAAATATTCCAGAATGGTTTCATGTACTCAAAAAGTCTTGGATTTGAGATCGCTGGGATTAAGGATCCCCTGCCAGTAAAATCTATCCAAATAATCCCAAACCTAAAATTCTAAAATCTGAAACATTTCCAATTCCAGGCATTTAGCTCAGAGATCTGTAACCTGTACTTTTGATTCCTTAAACCCTGTTAAGAAAATATCCTCATTCTTGGGTCCTCACAGAGACAGTTTGCTTATCAAGATGAGATATCCTCTCCCACGTGGGCCCAAGTTCATTCATAACTCTATGGCTACACTTTTTTTTGTTACTGTGGGAGTTGTGCACGTGCCATGGTGTGCAAGTGGCAGCCAGAGGATAGTTCTGTGGGGTCTGTTCTCTCCTTCCACCTTTATTTGGGTTCCAAGGATCAAACTACAGATGCCAGGCTTTTCCAGCAAGCATCTTTACCAGCTGGGAGGTCATGGAACTCAATCCTGGTGAGTATTTCTTCCCAGTTCTCATAGGTCTGGAGAACCCAGGCTTTCCTTGCAGGAGTGCCCTATGTCTTCATCACTTGAGTTTGCGGTGTGTGGTGCTAGGAGGGAGGCAGTGTTCTGTGTGGTGTCTGTGGGCACCATGCACGCAGAACTGGATTTCTGCCTGTTCTTCCTCGGGGTGCCAGCAGCCTATTTAAGCAGTTGGCTATTTATACATTCACAGATTGTCCTCAGCTCTATTCCTGAGCACATTTCTGTAAACCATCATAAGCCCGTTAAGTTTATGAATTGCTAAAAACAGATTTCAAGATGAAGTAGTGGGATTTGTGCATGCGCCATTTCAAACCTTAGGCAGATGAAGTCCTGTCTGTGAGAAGGCATGAGGCACCTCTTGAAAGGTCACAGGCTCTGGCTGACCTTTAGGCTCTTGCAGCTCGTAGTTCTGTAGTCTGATGAGCACACGGCTTTAAAACCAGAGAAATGAGAGAACGAAGGTGCAAGTGAAAACAATAAAACGGAGACATAGAATAGTACCAGGAGACATAGAATAGTACCAGGAGACATAGAATAGTACCAGGAGACATAGAATAGTACCAGGAGGGAGTTCCAGTGAACACTTAAGTTGCCCATGGTTAATTTTCCATACACTTTCATACCCCAATACAACAGGGGAGAAGGCAAAAAAAATGCCTTAACTTGATACAAAGGACAACTAGAACAGTTACTTGCTTCATTACTTTGAGACATCAAGCCATTAATTCACGAGAAAAGCATTCTGTTGTGTAGGCGGTGAACTCACCCTGGACCAAGTATCCTGAAGGCAGACACTTCCTAGGTCATACCTCCTATTTCAAAAGAAGGAACAGAAGTATGCTTGGATTCTCTGATTCTTGGTCAGGGTGGAAAGGATGCATCTCTATGGACCATCTTAATGTCCAAAACACCAAGAAACCACATCCTAGGTCGGGGTGTGTAGCCACAGTTATTATCAACAACTCTGAGCAGCCCCAAACTCCCTGACCTTCAGACAAGGTGGTGTAGGCTCACATGTTTGGACCCACAGTGAAGTTTTCCTCCATCACAGAGGCGGAGTTTCTCAGCTGAACCTGGAGCTTGCTGTGTCATCTAGTAGACTAGCCAGCCTTCCAGGCAATAAAGTCACAGGCAGGCCATCATCCCAGCCAGCATTTACTTGGATGCTGGGAACCTGAATACCAACATGCCTGCTGAGCCATCTCCCTGTCCCCTCCTATATATTTTAGGTCATCTCTAGATTGCTTATAACATCCAATACAATATGCACGCTCTATGGATGTCATGCTACTGTATGATTTAGGGGAAAGATAAGAAAAACCATCTGCTCATGTCTGGTACAGATGCAATTTTATCAGATGTGTTTGATCTTTGGTTGGTTGGGTCTGCAAATGCTGAAGTGGAAAGGACTGACTGAAATAAGCCAGGAGAGCAAAGAGCAGTGTCCCTGCATCTCAGGGATGCTTCCAGGGTCGCCTCAGACTCCTTCATAAGAGTCTGGTTTTAGACCCATGTGCTCATCACCTTGAAGGAGCACATATTTATGTAGGTGTTTTCCTCTACACTGAAATATGGGCCTCCAGCGATATCTTCAGTGTCAGCCTAACTGGATCTGGAATTGTCCCATGGGCTTGAAGAAACAAAGGAGCAAGCTGGCTGAGGAACAGTATTCTCTCTTGACTTTCTGAATGCTGATGTGACATACCGCCATCCCAGGCCTGACTCCATGCCTTCTCTACCATGATAGACTATGTGCCCTCAAACTGTGAGCCAAAATAAATCCTTTTGTTTAATTTCCTCTTGCTGTGAAAAAACACCCAGGCTAAAGCCTCTTACGGAAGAAAGGTTCGTCTGGCTTGTAGTCTTGGGGTACAGACCATCGTTTTGTGGAAGTCAAGGCTACAGAAACTTGAAACAACTAGTCGCAAATCCACAGTCAACCGCAGAAAGCAGTGAATTGATGTGTGCCCGTACTCAACGGGGGTTTTCCTCACTCTTTATCAAGTAGTCTTCCCATAGTGGGGAAGTCATCCCACCATAATTAATGTAAAGAAGGCAATTTCCCCAACAGACGTAGCCAATCTCATCAAGACACCCCACACTGAGATTCGTTTCCCAGTGACTCTACATTGTGTTAGTTGACAGTCAGAACCAACCATCATACTTTCTTCAATTGCTTCTGTTTGGTATGTTACCACAGCAATGAGAAAAGTGACCGATCAGCCACCCAAGGTCCCTACCTCCAAATACCACTAGAATGTCAGTTTGGGAATTAGACTTCCAGCATAGGAGCTGAAGTCACACTCCAGCCATAGCACCCTGCCCCCAAGGCCTGTATACTATAAGCATTTCATCTCTTACACCTATCCCCATTCTAAAGCATTTGCTGAGTGTTACAATAGGTTCACTCATATTCTCTCAGCGTGTCTGCAGATGTGAACTGCAGACTTCGAGATGTCTTCCTAAATAGAAAGGGAGTGTTGTAGTGCATGTCTCCACATGTAGGCATGAGCTGTTGCTCATCAAAGCCTGGAAGCTTGTTCCTTCCCCCCCCTTCTATCCTGCCCTTGCCACCTAGGCCAGAGATGTATTCTCTCTCCTTGCTGGTGTGCCCTTGGATTGCAGATCACTTTCCTGATAGACCTATGGAGCTTGGCGTCAACTATTAAGTCATTCTTTTGGATTTGTAAATCATAAACACAGACACACTAAAGACATACTTGGAGATTCCCAGTCAACACCTCACATTGATGTGGACAGGGAAACTCCATTAGCTTGTAGATCCATGCGTGAAGAGCCCTCTATAATATGTGATCAACATCTGAAAATACAGTGGTCCAATAAGATGAGCTGCCTTTGGCATTAGTTTTAGTTCATATGTTTTATAAATATGCCACCACAGTTTTTAGTAAAATTGTTTGAAGCATTTAAAGCCATACAGTGTCAGTGGAGTATAAATTTGAAAGGGTAGTAGCCTCAGGTACACAAGACTGAGTACTTGTTGAATTTTGATGCGCTGACCTGAGTGAACAGCGTGGGGTTGATGGAGGGGCAGGAGAAGAAGTGTCAGTGACAGGATGGGTTTGGTCTAAATTGTTAGTTTTCGCTTTGGTTGTTTAAGACATCTCTCAATCAACAAATTGTCATCTTTTTTTAAAGCAGGAAGACATTGACATGCTTAAAAATTAGACTTGAGTTTGATCTAAGATCTGATTCCATCTGAGCCATTTGGTCTCATGATACTCATGTGATCCCTCTGCTTCCTCATCCGCCTAAGAAGGTGACATGAAGATGAAAGGAAATGATGTAAGTGAAGGGCTTCGTGGGATGCTTGCATAAAAATCAATAAAGAGTAGACATCCAAGATGGCGGTGACATGAAGATGTGATGATGGAGGTGATGGTGGCGGCAGGAAATCCTGATGATGTGAGAATCAAGAATAGACCACCCACTTGCTTTTCCTGCCCCCAGACCTTTTGTTTGTTCGTGTTTTCTAATCTGTGTTGTCAAACTGAAGTCTTCCAGGATTGCAGGAACTGACCAGTAGAGTGAATTTTTAACCCAACTCATTGCCAAATGTTGTGTTATGTTGTGTGCTTTCAAATGTGACCAAGAAATAATGCTCACCCCAGAAAAGAGAAGCAGGCACCCACTAAACTAACTAGGAAGTTGTGTCTATGCAGCTCTAAATACAAATGGAGGCTGCCTCTCTGCCTGGGGCAGAGGCAGGTTGCTAGAAGGAGGGAATGAGAGGGTGGAGGAGGTTGGGGCTGCAGATAGATGACTCCTTTAGTGATTCCCAAACTTTGGGGTATCTGAACATTCGTAGAGGACTGACTTCCAAAGCACTCTCTTAGCCTGCTGCATCCCCACTGCAGTTCCAAAGGTCTGGGATGAAAACCAGGTATCTTTGTTTATCCACTACTGCTAGAGTTTCAGATTCACACTCCGAGGACAGCAGACTTCCTATGGTTTCTAAAGGACTCCCTTGAACATCTGCACTTGACTCAGCAAAGCCTAAGTTAAACAGCCAGAAAGGACAATCGAAGCACCCAGTATGTTGGCTGTTTGCGACCTGGCTATCTGCTGTTGGGTTGTGGTTTGAATGTGAAATGCCCACGCAGACTCTTGCATTTGAACACCTGGTCTCCAGCAAGTGGAGCTGCTTCCCAGAAGGCTGTGCAGCCTTTGGGGCATGAACTCGAGCTAACAGCGGGGGCATTAGGAGCTGACCTTTAAGGTAAATGCTGACTCCAGCTGTGTGCTTTCTGAGGTGTCAAGGTGACAGGACCTGCTGTGTGTTCATGCTGCTGCCGTGAAGTCCTCTGCCTTTCCTGCCCTGGTGGATTAAGATCCTGAGCATGAGCCAACCAAACCTTTCCTGGCTTCAGTTGTGCCTCAGGTGTGCTTATACAGCAACGAGGAAGGTAGCTAGCACAGTACCCTCTCCCCACACTGACTGGCAAAGGATTCTGGGGATTAATGCGCTCAGGGCTGGGGTGCCCTTGCCCAGGGATTTTGGAAGTCTACCTGGGAATTTTAAGCTCAAGGCAACTTACTGTGGAAGGCTGTGAAGTGTAAGAGACACAAACCAGCAGCCTTCAACAGATTACCCCAGGGATACCGGCCTCTCTTGCCTCTGGAATAAATCCCTTTGACAGTTACTGCTAGACAAGGGGGGCTACTCATCTCCACAATACATACTGATGTTTGAAGGTTTTAATTTTTAACTATGTGTATGTGGTAGGGAAACGTGAATTTAAGAGGGTGTTGGGTCCCCTGGAGCTGGAGTTAAAGGCAGTTAGAAGACATCCAGCATGGTTACAGGAAACCAAACTCTCCTACAAGAACAGTACCTACTCTTAACCACTCAACCATCTCTTCAGCCTCATTACTGATGTTTTTAAAGGAATTTATTTGTTTTGCAATGCCTTTCATAATTAATATTAACTAGATTAATGTTAAGTAGGGAAGGGAACAAACTATTCTCAAGCATTTCTTCTAGGGATATAGAGTTGTTCTTAGACAATTGGGAACAGCTCCTTCAGATCGCCCTGCTCCCCCAGCTACAGTAAATACTGACATGATGGAGCAAACAAATTCTTTTGCTTTGGGGGTTCTGGTTGTGATTTTGGTTGGCATGAGGACGCCAGCCTTCTCCTTGAGCATGCATGAATTTCACAAATGTTTACATAAAGCACAAAGAGCAGCTTATGCCAAAAAAGATATGGGACACAGAAAACAGCTTTTTGGTACATAGTGATGGCCCGTTACCCAGAATCAACTATAAATTATTTGCCCCTCAGCTTCAGCAAATGTATTTAAAGAACACTGTGCCTGGGTTAATTTAGAGTTTAGCATACTGGCAGTGATTGCAATGTCTTTCTTCAAAAGCTTTGTGGTGACACTCTTTTTCATGGCTAAAAATAAGGTTTCCAAGAATATGTGTGCATCTTAAGGATTGCTGTATTGATAACACGTTTAGTCTCCCGAGCCACACACGTGGAATGGAGAAGGTCTACTCAGTGGTTGTTCCAGGGCCCGGGAGCTTCAGAAAGCCAGGCTGAGCAAAGCACAGGCTGGACTAGTGAAGTTATAAAGCTGTCAGTGTTACCCCCTTTTCTCCTCGTGTGCAAGCTGAGAAAAGCCGTGGTATCAGACAGCCACAGCTTCAAATCCCAACTCCACTGCTCCCATGTTAGATAACCCATAGGACTCTGAACCATTCCAAACCTGTTCTCCATCTTAGAAAGGAATCATTCTGCTTACTGCTTCCCTCCAAGGGTAAAGTGAGACCAAGCACATAGCACAATGCATAGAATAAAGGAAGCAGCCAATAAATGTTTTTATGCCTGACCCTATGATAACATGTGACACAGAGAGGATCTTGGGAAAGGGGTTGGGGTAAGGGTTACACATGGGATTTTGATGTACACAAGAGGCACTTTATAAGGATAATGATTGTCCATGCACAGGAAAGAAGGGCTCTAGAGGCAAGAGAAGGGCATATATCACTCACCTGAGCTGTGTAAGAGGAGACCACCTCTGGAATTCCCAGAGTGCCTAGGGAAAATGTCATCAGTAGCCCACATGGTGTTGCTTTTGTCAAAGTCAGATTGTTGTCAAAAATATAACGTGCACATGTCTGGAGGCCCGCGTTTGTGTTTCTGAAATCAAGAGCTGTCACAGAGAACCGGAACCACGACTTTGCATAGAGGACTCACACCTTACACTGCAACCTAGCAACTGCCTGTCCAGCCTCAGATGGATGCCCCTTGCATTTGGTCCCCACGGTTTGCTGTTTCATGAAGCTTATGGAGTTCTCCACATTCCCTTGCATCTCCCTTTGCTTCTGATGGTCTGCTGGGGATGCGTAAGCCCAGTGCAAGACTCGTTTCCGAAACAGCTTTATTGTCTTTGGAGAAGCTCTTTCTGTTAGGGCAGCACCAAACACATCTGATTTTTTGATGTGGGAGGTCCTTCTGTATATGTGTTGCTCTTACTGGTTAATGAATAAAGCTGCTTTGGCCTATGGAAGGGCAGAATATGGCCAGGCTGGAAGAGCTATAGAGAGAGAGTCAGGTGGAGTCAAGAGCTATAGGTGGAGTCAAGGAGATGTAGGTAGCTGCCAAAGGAGACAGACACCTGAACCTTACTGGTAGGCCACAGCCTTGTGGTGATACATAGATGAGTAGAAATGGGTTAATTTAAGATGTAAGAGCTAGCTAGGAATATGCCTGAGCTATTGGCCAGTGTTGTAATGAATATGGTTTCTATGTGATTATTTGGGACTGGGGAGCCAGGAAACCAATGTGCAGCCTCCGTTTACAAATTGTAGATAAAATTTTATTTTAGTGTAAGTACTCACCAAATATTGGATGGAACATTCCATGCCCCTCTAAATTTGGTGTGGTTGTTTTTTTTTTTTAATTGCTGTTGTTACTGTTTTGTTTCTGTATTTGTTTAGCTAAATCTGGTAGCCCTAGAGCTAATCCTGCAGAATGTTGTTCTAGCATTGTTATCTCACGAGTCTCTTGGGAGAAGCCAGGGAAATAACTTGCAGAAAAAAAAAAAAACTTTTTAGACTCCATAGACATATACAATCAGTAAGGACCAATTTCTTTTGGTGGGTGTTTTTGTGAAAGTACTGACTCATCTCAAGCAAAAGGCAAACCCTTGTGGAGCTCAGGAGATGGATGTGCCTGTCTAGTTAGGCTCCTATAGACCACAAGGAGAGGGACCAAATATGCCGGTTCTCCACCATGGACACCTTAGCAACACTACAGCCTCTGTGGTGTTGATCACTTCATCCCAGAGTGAGGCTGGGCTTAGGAGTCTGTGTTCAATCCCTGCAGGTGGAGGCGGACACCTGGGGACAAAGGGGGAAGGGTGAGTTGGCTGGGTAGAAAGCTGGAACCTAAGGAGGGTCTCACCCTCTAGGGAGTCTGGATAAAGGGAGATAGGAAAAGAAAGGGGGCAGAGGAAATTTGTTAAAGTGAACATCTCCAGTCGGCTTGTTTGTTTGTTTCTCTATAAGAAATCACAGATTCTGCACCTAAGGCTCAGCGAACATCGGGAAGAGAGGGCAGAAGTATCCTGAGAGCGGGAGCGGAATGTCTTCTGGGACTGAGTCTCCTAGAAATGTCAGGGAGGCTACACCCGTGAAGTGTCACCAACATGGCTGACTGAGCAGGAATGAAAACAATAGACAGCTATCATGGAAAGGAAAAGTCTTGTGGGGCCTCCATCCTAGACAAAGCGACAGACAACTAAGGAACGGTGAGAGGAGGGGGAAATGCAGGGAAAAGTTTCCTAGTGGTCAACCCTGAAATCATAAACATACACAGACTGTAAACAACAGTTGAAGTGTGTGGGAGAAGCTAGGAAGAGATGTAATTATATTTTAATTTCATAAAAATATAAATCTTATAAAACAACCTAGGTGTGATGGTCAGCTCGACAGGAACCAAAACCAGCAAGAAGCCATTCCTCTGGGCATATCCACAAGGAATTTTCTAGACTAGATTAATCAAGGTAGACAGACAATGCCCATTCCACACCTGATCAGTCGGAGAAGTTAACTGCCTAAGCAACTGTCTGGGCACAATAGAGCCAGATGCCCTATGCTCCTGCCCCCACCCCATCCTTCCCCCAGTGACAGACTGCCCCACCCCATCCTTCCCCCAGTGACAGACTGCCCCACCCCATCCTTCCCCCAGTGACAGACTGCCCCACCCCATCCTTCCCCCAGTGACAGACTACCCCACCCCCACACTCTGACCCAGTGTAACCTCTTAAGTTGTTTTCCTCAGGTATTTTGTCAGCCCTATGAAGGAAAACCTATACTAAGCAGCCTGGCCACTCTGTAAACAGAGCTGGGTATGAACTACAAGCGATGGATTAGCACAAGGTAAGGAATGCTGGTGTCCGTGGGCCATGTCCCTGCATCCAGGCACCCAATGGGAGCAAAGTTCACTCTCATGTTGAGGGTACAGAAAAACCAGTTTGTGACTGAACATTGTTGTGTTAGAGGGGTTTGCTTTCAACGAAATCACAGTTAGCTCTTAAGTTCTTTCCTGGCTTGACAAGGTTTGTGGGGGCTGAAGATGTGGGTGGGGACATGAAAACTTACCCAGCTGTCCTCTCAGCAGGACCACAGCTCTGTGAGGGTTCGCCATTCGTCCTTAGCTATCAATGGCACTTGAAATGACTGTATTTATAGTGACCTGATTGTACATCTAATCAAGTGTTCCTTCAACTGTGTGTAAAGTGCTCTTCTATTACTGGGGATATAGCAGAAAATAAAACAGTCTTACTCCTTGAAGAACTGGTGTTTTGGTCAAGAACACTGATAGTTAACACAATTCTGTGTGCCAGGAAGTATTAAATAGCAAGATCAATAAGATATAGAGTTCATAAACAACAAAGTGGGGGGGTTGGGCAAGAATGGCTGGGAAAGGCTTCTCTGGAGAGATTAACATCTAGTGGGGGGGTGGAGAAGGGAGGCGGAGCAGAGACCTTGTGGCCCCTCCCACCAGGCCTATGTGAGAAACAGCGAGAAAACCAGGGTTCCAGGAATAATGGTGAAAGGGACATTGGCAGACTGCTGGCCTTTCAGCAATGTGAGCACACTGGGTGTCACTGGGATGAAATGAGAAACCCTTAGAGAGACCTGAGCAGGGGGTGTCAATCTGGTGTGGTGCTGCATTAGACTCTCGGGCAAACATCAAGGCGCTAAAAACGTTGAGGCAGAAGTCCCGGTGGGAGGCTGCTGGGGGAATGAATGGCTTGGGTGGGGATGGGGTGGATCAGAGCTTAGCGCCTGGGGAGGGGGCGGTCATCACTCAGATTGGTGTTTTTGTCTCTCTTCCGACTTCATATTGAAGTATGACTGCTGTATAAAGCCTTGCAAAGTTAATGTGCTCAACACACTGAGTGCGGGTGTGTATCCATAAGGCCATTATCACCATGGAGACTTATGGGTTGAGTTCTCTAGGTATGTGGCCACACAGGTAGATGGAATGATTCCTGCTGCCTCTATTGTGTCTGTGGGGAGTAAGGGTGCACAGAGCGAAAATCAGTATTTCTGCAAGTTGCAAATGTTTGGGGTACTCAGTAGTTTCTGTAATAGGTTCTTCCACTAACCCATTTTGCATCTACTTCCCCCATAACAGTGTCTGACTAAACTGCCAAACTTAGTAAGTTAAAATGACATACATGTGCTCTTGGTTATGAACGTCAGATGTATAAAACCAAGTCATCTGCAGGGTGGGTTCCAGCAGACGCCAAAGAAGAATCTATGCCCCTTTCCATATTCTATAGAGTGCTCACATTCCCTGGCTGCTAGCCACTCAGTCTTCAGTCTCCAGCAATGTCTTCCTTACCCATGTCTATCATGTCTAGCTGAGTAAGTTTGGCTCCTCCTCCCATCTCTAGACCCTCAGTTTGTTTGTGAATTCGCCTTTGGCCATATACAGTAACATATTCATGAGTTCTGGAGATTACTGTGTAGACCTCTTTGAGGAGGGAACCATTATTTAACCTATGATAAATTTTGTCTTCCTCATCCTTGAAACCTTGGTTGAGTGTAGAATATTAAGCTTCTATTATACTGATTTCCTTATCCTCAAAACTTTGAGTGCAGGGTACCCATGTGCCCATTAAAACCCCTTTCTGCAGTTGTTCATGGTGACGAGACAGCCAATTGTATCAATCAGTGCCCTTTGACCACTGTTTTTGCCTGGGAATGCCTATGGCCTCCAAAGCTGAGAAGCTACCTGTGCCAGTCTTCCCAATGACTGGCAGGAGGCAGTGTATAAACACCCCAGCTCTCAATTCTGGATGGACTAACTCCAGCACTTGCCTCCCCCAGATCATACCCCTCTAGATCTCTTTGTGTGACCCTCCAGAAACACTCTGCTATCTCTTACTCCCCCCTCCCGCCATGGATCTCAGAAGGTAGATGATCTTGCCTCTTATCATCCATGCCAATTGTAATAGGAGACTGCTCATTTGTTTTCTGGTCACTCAGACCCGAATAATCACACAGAAACTATATTAATTACAACACTGTTTTGCCAATAGCTTATGCATATTTCTAGCTAACTCTTACATCTTAAATTAACCCACTTCTATTAATCTGTGAATCACCATGAGGCTGTGGCCTCCTGGTACGGTTCTGGCTGGCATCTGGCGTCTTTCTCCTCCGGCAGCTACATGGCGTCTCTTTCATTCCACCTGCTTTCTCTCTATATCTCTCTTTGGATTTCCAGCCTGGCTTTACTCTACTGAGCCATTGACCAAAACAGCTTCTTTAATAACCAATGGTAACCAAACATGTTCATAGCATACAGAGGGGAATCCCACATCAGCCCTGGCATTTCACCATGCCTGACTGGTTCCCTTAACCCAACTAACAACTCTGTAAATATCCCTTAGTTACTCTCCCCATGTCCACTCTGAGCCTAGGGATCCTGACAGACACCCTGGTTATTTCCACACATGTGTATCTCTTTCTCTATTCCCACAGTGCCTGCTATCCATTTCATAGCAATAAACATTGAAATTAAATATTCCCTCCTTTTTTAATATAATCAACTGAAATAGAAGATTGTGATGGCTAATTTTGGTTGTCAACCTGACATACTTGGGAAAAGGGATCCTCAACAGAGAAACTGCCTCCATCAGATTGGCCTGTGGGCATTTTCATTGCTCCGCTGATGGAGGAGGGACCAGCCCACTATAGGTGGTACCATCCCTAGACAGGTGGGCCTGAGCTATTGTGTATGAAAGGCAGCTTGGCTGCGTCTCTCCGTGGCTTCTGCCTCAGATCTCGCTTGACTTCCTGCCTGTACTTCCCTCAGTAATGTGACCTGTGAGCTGAAATAAACCCTTTCCTTCTCCACTTGCTTTAGGTCGTGGTGTTTATTGTAGCAACAGAAAGCAGGCTAGCGCAGAGCTTGAAAGAGATTAAAACATTGAAGAAAAAACCCACATTTCCCAATACAAAAGGACAATAACCAAAGCACAATACCAATTGGAGTATAATCTTATTACATGGGGTTTATCTGATTCCCTGAATTTATGATTCATATAAATTTATATATAGCCTACTTTCTCGTCTATGGGTTCAGGAAATGGACGGCCAGTCAGTTCTGTTATGTTTGAAGTTGAAAATTGGGCCACTCACACCATAAGCAGCAGGAAAGCCCCATCATTGACTCACAGAGACCAGAAGTCATTTTACATCCTGGACAATATAATGGGCAATGGAAGGTAAGTTTCTGTATGGGGACCACTGCTCCTGGGGCCCTCCTCCTCTCTCCCTCCATCTCCTGTACTGTGAACTGCAGCCCCTTTCCATGTCCAGCAAGACCCCACAGCTCATGGACAGCCACAATGACAGTATTAAGATTTAGGACAGGAGAAAGAAAGAAAGGGAGTAAAAGGAGGAAGCTGCCTAGCATCTCTCCTCCTTTTTCCCTCCTCCCTCCTGACTTTCCTCCTCCCTCCTCCCTCCTATCCTGTCTCCTAGCATCCCTCATCCCTCCTAACATTCCTCTTCCTTCCTAACATTCCTCTTTCCTCTTAGCATCCCTTCTCCCTCCTATCCTGTCTCCTAGCATCCCTCTTCCCTCCTAACATCCCTCCTCCCTCCTAGCTTCACTGTCATACTGTCTTCTGAGTCTAGAATGTTTGATTTGCCCTTTATTGCCTATCTCCATCCTCCCCAAATGTCATTTTGAAATAAAGAAAAACATGACTTCAGCACTCTGTAGATCTAAAAGTCCTCTTTGGCGTCTGTGTCTTTGCTTTTACAAATGAATCCAATATAAAAATGTGTGTGTGTGTGTGTGTGTGTGTGTGTGTGTGTGTGTGTGTGTGTGTGTGTGTGTGTGTGTTTAAAGGGGAGGAGATTGTTGCCTTTATTATGTTTTTCTGTTTCTAAAACCTTTATAGGCCACAACCAAGGCTCAGTTCACAACCATATTATAGAACAAACAAGAAAAAAACCTCTTTTTGGAAACTTCAAAAGGATGTTGTTCTATTATCTGGACACCCACATGGAGGATGAAACACCTTAGGCCTCAGTCCTTGATCTCATTGCTACTGATCTTCTCTGTACTGCTCAGTTCAATTGCCTGAGTCCTGCAGCTGCTCTATTTTGGGGGCACAAGTGAGTCCAGGGCCTTGCCCACAGTCTACCACCCTGCTGGGCATATTGCTCTATTTTTAAGATTACTCAAACTGTTCTTTCTAAGAACCATCCCTCTTCCAGCCAGCTTGGACCACCAGTCTCTGACCTCACCAGGACTTCCACTCCAAGGAGCCCATTCTCATTTCCTTTACCCATGCGTCTCTTTACAGCTTCCCTCTTTATACCCCTTTGATTCTATGGGTCGTCATTTGAGCACTTGTTTGTAAATACACTTAACTCCTCGGTTCTCTTGTGGTAACTCCCTAGCAAATGCTAGCTCAGAATGGAGGCACCTACCCACCCACCCTCCATGAATTTCCCATATCTGCTCCAGAATTGAAGATTGTCACACATAAGACAAATCTGTGTCTTGTCACTTACCGCTGTGAACCTCACTGGACCTACAGTGCTTCTAGCATTGGAAATGGCAGAGGCCGGGCCACCTCTAGAGGATCCTTGAATGGATGGAACCAAGGAAACTGAGCAGTGAAGATAAGAACCAGATGAGAGCAACCTAGAAACCAAGTAAAGAGGCTTCAACTAGGGTGGCCACTGCCACTGCCTTTTCGAGCAAAGTCTGTCATTGAGGCTGCTATGTGTGACCAGCCAGGGGAAGGACAGTGCCAGGGGCTGCTGCTTGCTCGCTCCATCCCTTCAGCCATCTTCCCACGCAAAGCCCAGCCTAGCTCATCAACTTTTGCAGGAGGTGAGGAAATGGCAGTTTCAGCTAGAAAAGGTCGGCCAGCATAGCTGACATGCTGAAGGAATGAGGAAGACCATCAGTCTTGAGGCTCCAGAGGGGTCATTTCAAGGTGACCTTGGAGGGAGGAAGGAACAGAGAGGTGGATGCTGTCAGTGTGGTACCAGTTCCTTGGTCTCCCTGGCCCAAAGATGACTTCTAAGATGCTCATCTTTTCAGGGTCTGTGTATCCATAACACAGTCACTGCCATACAGCAGGCACACCACCATGAACAGACTGTGAGAGATACTGCAGCTCTCTGTGGGGAGATCGGCCGGCAGACACACAGTGTTTATCTCAGTGGATCTTGTGGAGGATGAGCCAGCCATGGATTAAATGAGTAGACAAATGATCACAGAATGACGAGCAGTGGTGTCCTAGGAGTCGGGGGAGGAGGAGGAGGAGAGAGAGGAAGGGGGAGGTCCCTAAGAAGTGAGGCAAGAGCGAGATCTGGAGAATGAGCAGGAGTTAGCCAGGGGAGGAATTTAGGGAGAGTAAGCTAGAGGGCGGGAACAGCGTGGAAGAAGACCAGAAAGGCCAGCATATGGAGATCAAGGGACAAGGGACAGGCTTTGCTTCTGCAGTCCTTCCCAGAGAGAAGGCCAGGCTGGTGCACAGCTGCCATCCCTGCCTGCCTGGCTGAGCCCTGACTTCATTCCAGTGACAGTGGAAAGAACCATAACCAGTCCAAGCCAAAGAGACTCCATCTCCTCTTGGTTCTGAGACTGGCTGTGGGGTGGCATGACCAGTCCATCAAATGCAACGGGAAATCTTCCTCAGGCCTTGTAGGAAAACTGTCCCTCCCTGATGTAGAAAGGACTTAATAGGGATTCTTGCCCCCCCATCTCTTCCCTGGGGCTTGGATGCTTTCTTGTGAGAACATGATAAATATGGCAGACAACCATGCCCGAAACAATCAGAGCCACAAAGCCAGCATTAGAATATCACCAAGTCATCAGACTGGCTCTGGACTCCTTCACCCAGACATCCTGCATGATGTCTGACAAATATGAGGCTACTGTGATTTCTAATGCTGCTAGAAATAGGTCCTAATAATAATAATAATAATAATAATAACCCACAGTGCCCATCAGTCCAGTGCTGGAACTCACTAAAATCATAAAAAATGCTTCGTATTACCAAGTTCTTTGTCTTCACAAAGACAGGCTAATTTGGACATCAGATGGGACAGGAGATGAATTTCTGCCCTGGTGTTATTTTCTACAATGCCTGTAGAACGCCCTCATTATTCCTGTTTTGTGTGTAGAGCCTTTTCTTGCTTCTTTTAATTACTTGTCCCTGAAAAGAGACACAGTAAAGATTGTCTGTAGTGTGACTGATGTCACCACTTCTTGGTGGCATCTACGTGGATGTCCTGTCCACACAGACCATGAGCTTATACCATGTGGCTGGTCAGCCTGTGCACTGATGAGCCCTTGCTTTGAACAAGGACAGGAATGAGATCATGAGGACTATGGAGCTGGCAACCTGCCCAGTTACCCTCGCCAGTTGGCATCAGAGCAAGCTGAGAGCCCAGAGTAATGGGTCCCAACTTAGGTCTCACAGGTTACCGAGTACAAAGGGGGACATGCCAGCCGCAGGGTCAGCAGAGACAGGAGCTTCATTTCTGTCCCTGGCTGTGTGCCCTTTAGCAAGCTATTCCATCCCTAAATTACAGTTTCCTCTTTTTAAAATTATGAGCTCATCATTCCTACCCTACAAAATTGTTGTGATTGATATTTGAAGTGAGCTAAAAATCCCCAGTAAACACTTGGTATTGTCATGTAGTGCACAGCTCTGTTTTGGTGAAGGAGGAACAGGAAATTGAAGAGTGATCTCATGACAGAGGCCCATCATGTAATTAGCAAGTTGGTTGTCTGAAATTTTAAAGAAATTGAAGCCTTGCCCATGTTGTGGGTGATGATTAATAAGGAAAACCATACTTCTGTCTCGTGGCATGTTTATGCATATCTCACAAGGTTAGTATCTGATGCCAGAAGCAGACATCATTTTCGGTTCATAGGTTGTATCTACAGTACAAGTAGCTTTCTTAGGCCCCTGTGGGATACGCTAAGCCTCTTCCCTGAGAAATTGTGTCAGGTTTTTGGAGACTTAGGAACAAAATTGGAACACGGGATGGAAAGCTTGTGGGCCTGCCGATTTTATTGCCGAGAAGGAATACAGATCGTAAAGCAATCTCCTCTTTTCCTTTGGTTAGGTCTTGCTGTGGGTGACAGACTCCCAGAAGCTGTGTCTCCCAGTGGAGACCAGAATAGCCCTTGAGGAACTGCTTAGGGTACTAACTAGCAGCACCTGACAAAGACCTCATGTGGAGCTACAGAGGGCGACCAGGTTCAAGGCTGACTTTCTATCAGGAACTACATTCCAAGAAATGGTTTCTCCTAAAACAAGCAAAGCAAGTTCTGTGAAGCAGGTGCACAAATTGATTGCTTCTGCATGCCTGGAGCCCAGAAGAGTGGCCAAATAAGGAACCAGCAAGAGCCACACCCTCCATGCGTGCAGAAGTTGAACAGCAGAGAACTTTGGCTGGAGGCTACTCAGCACTGTGCTGGTTGCTTTTTAGATCTGAAGTCTTATTTTCTTAGGAAAGATTCTGTGAAGTCAGAATTACCTATCCCAAAGCTGGGCATGGTTGCACATATTCCTACAATCCCAGTCTCAGAAGGCTTGGTTCAGACTCGGTTCAAGATCAGCCTTGACTACCTAGTGAGTTCCAGGCTGGCCTCAGAAACAATGAGACCTTGTCTCAAAGGAAAAATGAAAGGGTTATCCATCCTATTTTTTCCAGTGAAGAACAAAGTCTGAAGTCTGAAAGGCTACCACGTGAATACATGCCAAAGAGGGTGGGAACTGAGCTACCTCTGTGAGGGTGCCAAAGATCCAAGACTCTGTACTTTGATCTCTAAAGGTGTAACAAGATAACTCATTCACACTCCGCCACCTCTAACTTTCTGAACTATGAATTAAAATACACACAAGCCCCTCGACTGGCCAATACCACTGCACTTGTCAAATGGCAACCGTTTGTGTAAGCTTCTTGCTTGGAAGAGGCCATGTGCTGGACATCATGCCTAGCCCCTCACTGCACCAATGAAACTGCTCCATCAAGCATGAATGAGCCAGTCTTCCTGGAGAGCACTTGAAGGAATAGCTGTGTTAGAGAAGCCAAGCTTTTGTTTCCTCGTTGGGGACAAAGCATTCCTTCCTAAGTAAGATGTGTTTCTGAGATATGGCTGGGTGGGAAGTGGGGAGCTGTTTCAGTGGTAGTCACTGCAGAAGGTCAAGGCTAGGTTGGCATTGAGTCATTGTTACTATGGTCCAAAGTCTTGCAGGAATTTTTCAAATGTGTTTGCTTCCCCCGCCCCCAGATACCTGTAACATCAGGTGCAATTCTGTTCCAAGCCACAAGGAGAAGAAAGGCCAGGACTTCCCCGGGCACCAGCTGCCATTCCTGCTTGAGACAAAAGTAAGATCTTCCCAAGGCTTGTTGAGAACTTCCTGCTGCTTCAAACAGAGCCTTACTTAATCCTCGCCCTCAGGCCAGGCTCAGAGTAAATCCGGAGCCCTAGGGACAGAGAACTGCCCGGTGGCGTGGCGGGGTGAGTACTGCTTGCTGAACTGTGACGGTTTTGGAGTCTCAAGATCTGGTGATCTGGGAGTTTTCTCACAACTGAGCAATTACAAATTAGAAAACTGGATATTTTCCAGTTGAGCGGTCTTGATATTTTAGGGTTTCTCTTTATAATCTTCTTAGGCGGCAGATCCAGAGAGAAAGGGGACCTCTTGGCATTACACTTATGAAATCCCAACTGACATGACAGTAAACAGGTTGGGGAACAAATACGAGACCTTCCTGAAGGAGATCAAAGTGCTAACTAAATTGAAGAGATAGGCATAGGTGTAGGTGTGGGGCTGGTCTGTTCCGCCCTGGGGAACTAGATGCACTTCACCTCACTCTTTCTCTCTCAAGTGGAGGTTTCCATTTGTGAAATACCCTCTTCAGAGCAGGCTAGTTCTGAGACCCTAAGTCATAAATATGCAAATGCATAGGTACCTTCGGTGCTCAGTGCCCAGGATGCCGCCACTCTTCCTGGCTCCACTCTGAGCTCTGGTGCTGGGGAAGGATTAAGCAAGGATTCTGTACAAAGTGTAAAGTAACAAGATATTCTTACTAACGTTATTGGGAAGATTTTATCCCTCCCCTTTAGAGACTATAAGGCCTTTAAAAACAATTACGTATTTTATCAGGAAAAACAGAACATTTTCCCCCCCAAAGAACAACCTCCAAACATTTTTCAGCTAACACATTGCTTTAAAATATGTTGTTCACAACTGGCCTCCTCTGCAAAGCTCCAGGATCCAGATTCTGTGCACCGTTTCTCTCTAGGCTAAACGCTGCAAATGCTGCATGCGTGGATGGCCATGTCCCACACGTGTGGAGGCCAGAGGAAAGGGCGTGCTGAAAGCGCTTATTCCTAATCACTTCTCCAGGCAACGGCACTCTGACATTGAGAAGAAGCTCAGGGAGTTTTTTGTTTTGTTTTTAAATAGGATTTCAAATTAGCCTTGGCCAACCTAAAACTCATCATGTAGCCGAGGCTAGACTTGAGCATATGATCTTCCTGCTTCTTTTTCTCAAGTGCTGGGATTACAGATGTGGCCAGAAATTCATGCTTTTGACATAAAATTCTCAAGGGTAATTTGAAAATGCATATTTTAATTTTTAATTATTTGTGCCTTTGGAATGAAGGACAAAGTATCTTGTGAGTTCTTGAAAAGAGCTGTTCTTCAAGGGAACAAAGGCCTTTGGCCTCTCCTGCTTGGCATTCCATCCAGTGGAATTCGTCCACCACACCAGGTGAGGGCAAAGGCTGCCAGTTCTCCAATGTATGCCCTAAGATGCCCCAGAGAGGCAGTGAGAGAATCACCTCTGCTTTTGCTCAGGACCCCTCAAGAAGGGAAAACGTTTCCCCGGGCAGCAGAGGTGAGATAGAAGAGTCCAAGGAAACTCACGCTGGTCTTCAAATAGCCCTGACGTGCTTCTCCCCAACCAGCGAAGGAGAGGGCTGAGTGGCTGATTCTAACCAAGGGCAAAAGGTCAGGAAAGGAGCGGTCACACCAGGAGAGCCGTGCAAACAGCCCTCAGCCTTCTTCCCTGGTTGCTCCAGACTGCCTGGTGCCTCCTTTTTCAGAACCTTCCATTTTGAGGCGTTACTAATTCAAGGTAGAGGTTGGTCACAGACACAGTCCTCGTCCATCAGTCCTGCAGCCCTTACCCTGTGGACGTCCCTTGGACCTCTCGGTCCCCTAAGGGGTGGTCCTCAGCCTTCCTAGTGCTGTGACCCTTTATGCAGTTCCTCACATTGTGGTGACCCCAAACCATAAAATTATTTTCGTTGCTGCTTCATAACTGTAATCTTGCTACTGTTATGAATTGCAGTAGAAATATCTGATGTGCAGGATATCTGATATGCACCCCCACTAAAAGGGGTCATGACCCACAGGTTGAGAATGACTGCCCTAGATGGTCATGGATGACAGACAAAGTTGGTTAGACTCAGCTTTCCTGGGTCAGTCCTGGGCCTCAGCATCAGGAAATCTTGGGAATGGCTGCACAGTTAGCAGAGGCACTTGAAGAATGGGGCTCTCTGGGCCTTGCTCATGAGGCTCCCTTTGAAGAAAGCAACCCCGAGATATGAAGAAGGCTTATTATGGCGGCTTCTCAGCCCACACTGCCTCTCAGTGCTATCTGACCCATGATCGGCTGCCTCTGTGCTGCTCTGGTGTCTCTCATCTGCCTCCCTGGGGCTCTCCATTTACAGCCGCATGTGGCAGGGACAGGGAGGACTGCCTTGTAGTCCTTCACAGGGAGGACGGCCCTTGTAGTCCTTCACAGGGAGGACGGCCCTCGTAGTCTTTCACAGGGAGGACTGCCCTTGTAGTGCTTCACAGGGAGGACTGCCCTTGTAGTCCTTCACAGGGAGGACTGCCCTTGTAGTCTTTCACAGGGAGGACTTCCCTCGTAGTCCTTCATAGGGAGGACTGCCCTTGTAGTCTTTCACAGGAGGACTGCCCTTGTAGTCTTTCACAGGGAGACTGCCCTTGTAGTGCTTCACAGGGAGGACTGCCCTTGTAGTCCTTCACAGGGAGAACTGCCCTTGTAGTCCTTCACAGGGAGGACTGCCCTTGTAGTCCTTCACAGGGAGGACTGCCCTTGTAGTCTTTTTCACAGCTTCTTCATAGATCACTGATTGGGTAAGCACAGGCTCCTTGGATTTGTCCTCATCACCATGGCTACCATCACCTTTAGGTACAATGGGGTGGGGAAACACAGTAACAAAGAATTAGAGGAGCTGGAGAGATGGTGTTGGAGAGACTGGCCCAGTCAGTAAAGGGTTTGCTGTTTAAGCATGAGGACCTGTCTTCACTCCACAGAACCCACACTGAAAAGTGGATATGACAGCACACACTTATAGCAGCGGGGGAGGCAGACACAGGCAGATTCCCGTGGCCCACTGGCCAGTCAGGTGAACTCCAGGCCAATGAGAGACCCTGTCTCAAAAACAAGATGGATGTCACCTGAGGAACTATACCAAAGGTTGACCTCTGGACTCCATACATAAAATACAGATAGAAAAGACAGGAGCCTGAGTTGGTGGGGCCTGTCCTGACTCTGGTTGGAGTTAGTCACTGCGGCCACATCTGGAGGCTAACTGTTGTCTCACCCGTCCTATGACAGGTAAGAAGAGCTATCCGGATGGAACCCAGACCTGCAAAGAGTCCAGGTACCTAAGGGGTGTGGTGGTGGAAGGAACATCTTTCCACCCAAAGTGATGGGTAAGGTCCATCAGGTTGCCCAGGACACAGACATCAGTTCCCGTTTTGTAGGAACAACAGATATTTGGGACGGTGACTCTTGGTCTAGAGAAAGTAGAAGCTGTTGAATTCACTTATTATATGTAAAAGCTGAATTATCAAGACATTTGGCATTTCCTGTTTGTCATTGGCTCAGTGTTCCATTTGTAGGTTGGACACAGTGCCTTTAATAAATCACAGCCCAGGCAAGACTAGGATATATATTCCTTTAATTTTGCATAAAATTCCTACTTAACAAACCGTAAATTGTCATTAGGGCTTGTTAGGCGGACAGCTCAGCACATGTTGTGCAAACACTCAGCACACACTGCCTGTATACACACATACAAACACTCAGCACACACTGCCTATATACACACATAATTCGCTCCAGGAAAGTGGTTAAAATAGCAGAACTTGGGACGTAGCAACTTGAGAACAAATTGTCCCATTCAACTCTAACGGATTTACAAAATCTGTTGTGCTCAGGGAACTTATGATCTCACTGAGAAACTGGGAGAAAGACAGACAAGCAGCTGTATGGAGAGCCTCAGCTCAGCATATATAATAGAGCCACAGAGTAATCATGGACCAGAACAAAGCCCCGTGGAAGCTGGAGGGGAGGCCGGGGCATGGAGAAGTTGTTTGAGCTGCGCCTTAGCATGTGTGGAAGACTTATTTTCTTATTTTATTTTTATGTACATATATATATATATATGGTGTATATACATGTTCATGTGGACGTGTGGATGTGTGTACATGTGAACATCACTGTTGAGTGTCTTTCCTATCATCCTCCACCTTCTGGCTGAAGTCTGGGTCTTTGACTGAACCTGAAGCCCCGGGATTGAGCTTGACTGACTGGCCAATGAGCTGCAGAGATCTGCTGTGCTCCTCTGCCTTTCCACCCCCAGTGTTGAGGTTAAAATGCGTGACGCCACACCTGGCTTTATGTGTGTCTTGGGGATACAAGCTGGGGTCCTCATACTTGTGTAGTACATACGATGCTATTTCCCCAGTCCTCTGTCGAAGTTTTTTTTGGGCAACTGAGATTTCAATTTTTTTACACATTTTTAAAATTTTTAAAATTGTTTTTATTGAGCTATATATTTTTCTCTGCTTCCTTCCCTTCCTCTGCCCTCCCCTTCTACCCTCTCCCAAGTTCTCCATGCTCCCAATTTACTCAGGAGATCTTGTCTTTTTCTACTTCCCATGTAGATTAGATCCATGTATGTTTTTCTTAGGGTTCTCTTTATTGTCTAGGTTCTCTGGGATTGTGGTTTGTAGGCTGGATTTCTTTGCTTTATGTCTAAAAGCCACTTATGAGGGAGTACATATGATATTTGTCTTTCTGGGACTGGGTTACCTTACTCAATGATGTTTTCTAGCTTCATCCATTTGCCTGCAAATTTCAAGATGTCATTATTTTTTTCTGCTGTGTAGTACTCCATTGTGTAAATGTACCACATTTTCCTTATCCATTCTTTGGTCAAGGGACATATAGGTTGCTTCCAGGTTCTGGCTATGACAAACAATGCTGCTATGAACATAGTTGAGCACATGTCCCTGTGGTTTGATTGAACATCCTTTGGGTATATACCCAAAAGTGGTATTACTGGGTCTTGAGGAAGGTTGTTTCCTAATTTTCTGAGAAATTGCCATACTGACATCCAAAGGGGCTGTACCAGCTTGCACTCCCACCAGCAATGCAGTAGTGTTCCCTTTACCCCACAACCTCTCCAGCATAAGTTGTCATCAGTGTTTTTGATCTTGGCCATTCTTACAGGTGTAAGATGGAATCTCAGAGTTGTTTTAATTTGCATTTCTCTGATGACTAAGGATGTTGAACATTTCCTTAAGTGTCTTTCAGCTATTTTAGATTCCTCTGTTGAGAGGTCTCTGTTTAGGTCTGTACCCAATTTTTTATTGGATTATTTGTTCTTTTGATGACCAATTTCTTGAGTTCTTTATATAGTTTGGAGATCAGACCTCTGTCTGATGTGGGGTTAGTGAAGATCTTTTCCCATCCTGTAGCCTGTCGTTTTGTCTTGTTGACCGTGTCCTTTGCTTTAAAGAAGCTTCTCAGTTTCAGGAGGTGCCATTTATTAATTGTTTCTCTCAGTGTCTGTGCTACTAGGATTCTATTTAGGAAGTGGTCTCCTGTGCCAATGTATCCAAGTGTACTTCCCACTTTCTCTTCTGTGAGGTTCAGTGTGGCTGGTTTTATGTTGAGGTCTTTGATCCATTTGGACTTGAGTTTTGTGCATGGTGATAGATATGGATCTATTTTCATTCTTCTACATGTTTATATCCAGCTATGCCAACACCATTTGTTAAATATGCTTTCTTTTTCTATTTTATATTTTTTGCTTCTTTGTCAAAAGTCAGTTGATCATAGGTGAAGGCAGAAATGATTGGACGCTTAACAGTAAAGGAATCTCACACTAGCTCAGAACTAAGAAAACAGATAGGTGTTTATTAAGGGGTAGACTTACAAGGTCAGGATGTTCTGCTTGAACGATGGACGAAGATCAGATCCAAAGCAAACTAAACAGCCAAAACGGGGCCCAGAGGCCAGCAGAGAGAGGAAGGAAGGGGCCGTATATGTTTCCACATTCTGGTAAATAGTCCATGAGGCCACGCCCCAATAGGTGGGTAGGTATTAGCTGTAACCTTCCCACAGCACCTCTCCCTTTTATTTAAATGAGAGGTCTAAACCTACTATAAAATTATATACAATAAGAACAAATATCCTATTCTAACTAGCTTAAGTCTTGTATAATAAATAACTTGGCCAAGTCATGAGAGAAAAGTAACTAGACTTCAACCCCATCGAAGTTCCGAGAAGGGAAATAATGTTACCTGAGTAATTAGGAAGTGCAACAGACAGCTTCCAAAACATGCAACAAATCACAGAGACAACTGGTATAGATTTCTGTATATTGATAAAAAGTTAAATTATATTAAATATTGTATGTATGTATGCTTCTACCTCTGTTTGAAACATTGTTTATGTATTGATATATATATTTACCATACTGCAATGTACATTACTACCTCTGATTAAGATACTTATACATTGTTTATATTTGAAAGTCATTGTCCTCATTTATTGCACAGTTGTTTATTGTCTTAGTCTTTAAGTTAGATAGGTATTGAGAATTATAGATCAGTAGTCATCTATGTTTGTTATATTTATGATTAGACTAATCAGGTTCTTTAGATACATAGAGATTATATTCAGTATAGATAGATAATCTTCAGCCTCTTCAAGGATCTGTAGAAAATGGACTTTAATCTAATCTAGAGTTTCGTAGTTTCGCGACAATGAGACACAATCGCTCCTGGCAACACCAATCTATTCCCGAGAGAATGTTGAGCACCAGAGACACTCCATCTGGAGCCTTTCTTCTTGGCAGAACTGGCCTCTGGGCAAAGAAATGCCCATACCTCAACCACTGACAGAGATACCGAGTATCCGTAAATGGATAAAACAGAACTGTCATATCCTGCCAAGACAGGATAAGATAGTTTTAAAAAGTTTCTTGCTTTTAAAAATGGTATGTCAGTTACTCTAGGCCTTAGCCAAAGTTGGTCACTTCAACATTACAAATGAGACTTTGGGTGATTGCCCAGGTAGTCAGTTGTCTCTGTCATTTGTTGCACATTTTGAAAGTTTCCCGATTACACTTCCTGTCCACTCAAGTAATATTGTTTCCCTTCTCAGATCTCTGATGGAGTTAAAGATTAAATAATTATAGTTACCCTCCTCACAGTTTAGCCAAACTTAATTTCAATGTAATACTTAGACTCCTTAAAATAAAATGTTTATTAAAACTTTTGTTATACATTCCTTGCTTAATATTGTTTATTGCTTGTAATTTTGTATTTGGTGTCTGTTCCTATTGTATATAGCTATGTTGGGTTTGGATTGATCCTGTTTAGACAGAAGGGGAAGATGATGGGGGAAAGGCCACTAGCCAATCACATCAAGTTGGGGTGTGGCTACTTGGACCCAAGGTAGAAAATCAAGAGAACACAGGTGTGCGCTCTCTCCATGAGGTGTCCACCAGAAGGATAGGACTGCGGTGTGAGTGGCATGAGTTCCCCCCTTTTCTTTCATTAAAAATACCTGTTCCTATTGAGCTGGCTTGGTTATTGATTTGTGCCAACTTAATACTTCATCACTCTTTCTAGTTGACTGAAGTCTGTCAAGAAGTGCTGTGGGACAGCAGTCTGTACCCTGTCACTTGTATTTTAAATAAACGCTGATTGTCCAGTAGCCAGGCAGGAAGTATAGGTGAGGCAGTGAGGCAGGAAGTAGAGGTGGGGCAATGAGAATTCTCAGAAGAGGAAAGATTCAGACTGCAGTCATCATCCAGACACAGGGGAAGCAAGATGTGACTGCCTTGCCGAAAAATGTACCAAGCCACCTGGCCAACACAGACAAGAATTATGGGCTAATATAAGTTATAATAGTTAATAAGAAGCCTGAGCTACTAAGCCAATCAGTTTATAATTAATGTAGACCTCTGTGTGATTTCTTTGGAACTTAATGACTGCAGGAATGGGGCAGGACAGAAACCTCAGTCAACAAAGAAGAGCTGTGCTGTACACAGGGGAACAGGACCAACCAGTCTGCCACTGTCCTCTATAAATGCTCTTAACCAACCAGATTAAACTATTGGCGATGTTGCTCAAGCTGCTGTATCCTGGCTAATTTCTCCCTTATGTGTCCTCTCTGTTACTGAGAGAAGGCTTTACAAGTCGGTGGCTGTCATTTTGCTTTTGTTTCTAACTTTTTATTCTTTGTGAATTTCAAATCATGCATCTGGATTCCATTCACTTCCCTAACCCTTCGCATCTGCCCTCTGCCCTTGAGACACCTGCCCCAAGATTAAACAAAATAAAATTTAAAAGAAAAGAAAAAAAGAAAAAGAAACCTCTTATCACAGAAGCTGTACTCTCACAGTGAGTCACATGGTGTATCATTTAGCACATTCATCATGACTAGCAAGTGTTCATTGCACTGAGTTGTTGGTCTAGTTCAGAGCCTCCGGTTTCTGCTACACTATTGATGCTGGGCCCTCACAGGGACTCTTCTTGGATATCCTGTTGTTGTCCTGTGTCATGGAGATCCTGCAGCTTTGGGTCTACAGGACCAGTATCTACAGGTGTTCCAGCACATCATAGATGGCGTAGATGCTGGAGTGAGCCCACTCATGGCTCTGGTTCCGGGCCTGAGTGGTGGCTGGGTTGGCCAGTCCAGCAGCTCTCCTTCATCCTCACCTCCAGCACTGCCCTGGCCAGCTCACCCCATGCAATGAGCGGCAAGTGAGGCCAGTCCTCCTGCTCTCGGATGGCTCACCCACACCTACACCAGCAGGGCCAGCTCTATTGTGTTGCCCAGATGAGGTGCAGGCCTCTCTCCTGAGCGCTGCAGCTGGTGAGAGGCAGGGACAGTGCTCTCACTCTCATGACCTCAGGACCAGCTCACCACCTGCCACAGGGAAGGGTCAGGGAAGGCACGTCTCCCTCGCCCATGCCAAGGTATGACAGATGAGGGACAGGGCCAGGTCTGTCACACTTATGAATTCTGGCAGACTCAGTCACAGCCCTGTAAACCGGGTCAGCTCTAATGTGCTGCCCAGGCGAGGCGAAGGGCCCATGCAGTTGGTGGGGGTCTGGGTCAGCTCTCCTGCCTGCCTCAGGAAATGAAGGACAAGTGGGGAGGGTGCCTTTCATTTTGAATACGTTTATTTTTCCTTGCAATTCTGTTAAGTTTTGCTTCATGTTTAAATCTCTGTTACTGGGTAAATATATGTTTACTGTTATTATATTCTCTTAGGATTAATTGACTCCTATACTATTATAAAATGACCTTCTTTAATCCCTGATGCTATTCCTTGCTTTGAAATCTACGTGACGTACTACAGCTACTCTGATTCCTTGTGATCCAGGTTAACACGGTGTATTGTACTGCCTAGGGTTTTGTCCGTTCGTGTGTTGTTTTTCTACCTGACCTGGAGTTCTCTGAGAACAGGGAAACTCAATTGAGAGAATGCCTCCACCATAATGGCCTGTTGGGTGCATTTTCTTGACTAATGATTGATGTGGGAAGGCAATGACAACCTGGGCAGATGACCTTGACCTGTAAAGGAAAGAGGCCGAGTGAGCCATGAGGAGCAAGCCTGTAAGCAGCTCCCCTCCATGGCCTCTGCTTCAGTTCTGGCCTTGGGGTTCCTGCCCCACCTCCCTCAGTGATGGACGGTTACCTGACGTTTACCTGAACACACCCTTCCAGAGCTCTCCCAGGCGCTTTTGCAGTGGGATCTCTTACTAAGGCATGCGTGATTTTTTCTTTTACTTTTGCTTCTTACCCCTGTGTTTCCCATAAGCTGGATAGAGTTACATCTTATTATTTGATCCAGTTTGACAACTTCCTTCTTTGAATTCAGGTACTCAGACTATTTAGATTTTATGTGACTGTTGTGTTCAGGCTTGACTGTATTGTATTGTTGTTTTTTATTTTTCTCATTTGGCCTACTCCCCCCACCACCATGTTTTCTGTTTTCTTGTGAATTAATTGAGCACTTTTATGACCCTACTTCATCTATCTTATTAGCCTATTAAACTGTGCTATATTATTTTTAGCCATTACTTTAGGATTTATATGTTTTTAAACCTACAACAGCCTAACCCCAAGTAATAGCATATTAGTTCACAAATAATCCAGGCTCATTGCAGAGATGCAATCTCATTGTCCACCTCTACCCTTTACACTGCTAGTGGAATTCATGCTATTCACATATCATATAATCCGCACAATGCACTGCTACTTTTGTTTAGCTCGTTGAATTACTGGATGCTTTAAATAATAAGAAAAGTCACCTCACACATTTAGCCTTGTAGTTTCCGTCAGCGTTCTGCATGCCTCTGGTACATCCTAAGGGATTTCCTTTAGCATCATTTCTGATGGCAGAAGATTCCTGATGATGAAATTCTTTCAAAGTTTGCATATCTTAAAATGTCTCCAAACTGCTTCCGTATTTAAAGATGTGTTTGCTGCTCATAGAACTTTGAATGGCAGCATTTCTTCAGTGCTATATAATGGTCTACATTTTCTTGTTTATATTTCTAACAAGAAATCAAAAAGTTGCGGGTAGAGAGATGGCCAAGCAGTTAAGAAAATTGACTGTTCTTCCAAAGAACCTAGGTTTGATTGCCAGCACCCATGTGGATGCTTACAACCATCTGTAACTCCAACTTCAGGACATACGACATCCTCTTTTGACCCTCTTTGGCACCAGGCATGCATGTGGTACACAAACATGCATGCAGGCAAACTACTTGTTGACTGAAGTTTCTGTCCTGCCCAGTCTCACAGCTGTTCAGTCCCAAAGAAACACTCAGAGGCCTACATTAATCATAAACTGGTTGGCCTATTTAGCTCAAGCTTCTTATTAACTCTTTCTTTCATCTTAAATTAGCCCATTATTCTTGTCGATATCAGCCACGTGGCTTGGTACCTTTTATCAGTGAGGCATTCACATCTTGCTTCCTCTTTGATGACTGCAGACTAAGCCTTTCCTTTTCCCAGAATTCTCCTGTTCTGGTCATCCCACCTATACTACCTGGCCAGTCAGCATTTATTAAAATACAAGTAACAAATCTTTACAGGGTACAAGACCATTGTCCCACAGCCACTACTCATACCCATAAATAAATTTTACAAAGAAAGAGGGCACTTTCATTGCTCGTCTTTGCTATGTATGAACTGTCTTTTCTCCACCGTCTACTTTTGAGATGTTTCTCTGGTGACATGGTTTTGAACATCTTAAATTTGAGGAACCTCAGGATATGTTACTTTTCCCATATCTTGTGTTTTGTGAGGTTCATTGGATTGATTGGTTCTTGGTTTATAGTTTTAAGTTTGCAAAACTTTTAGAATTGTTTCTTCAAAAAAAATTTTTTTTTTGCCTTTTCCTCTCTTTTTAAGGAATCCCAGCTGCTTGCATACTGGGCCACACAAGACTGCCCCTGGTGCATGAGTTCTCTTTTTATGCTTTGCACTTTTCTTTGCTTATTTTGATAGTCCCTATTGCTACACATTCAGGTCACACAGTAATTTTCTTCTATAGTATCGGGTCTTCTCTCACAGCCCATGGTGTAGACCTCCCTGCCGACAAGATGTCATTGTTTTCATCTCCTAGAGTTCACTCTGGGTCTTTCTAACTCATGTGTCTCCCGAGCTCTTACCAGTAACAGTAGATCTCTGGCATGCCTCACACCTGTGCCAGTTCAAGGTCTGCCTTAATTGATTAATTATCCCCTTTATTACACGACATGTTTGTCTGTCTCTTCTGCATGCCTAGCTACCTTTGACTGGTTGCCAGGCATTAAAAATTTTACCTTACTGGGACCAAATATTTTCTTATTCTTATAAATCTTGGGTTTCTTGGGAACAATGTGATCTTCTAAGACGTGCCTTGATGGTCTGGCACGGATCTCAGTGCTCTACCTAACGCCCCATGAATTGCAACCTTTTCCAGCAGAGCTGGAGAGAATCGACATTTGTTGTCTGATGTGGGTGCTCTAATCTTTTCTGTGACACATACATGTGTAGATTAATAGTCCTGGTATGTGAGGAAGTGTGTGTGCATATGTGTGTATGCACATGCCTGTGCACTAAACATGCACACACAATTCGACAAATAAAAGCAGAAATACCTGCTATGGAAATTTGGGTGGCAAAAGTGGTAAAGAGGCTCCTAAATATTAGCTGTTTCATTGCAATTCCTGGAATTAAAGGCAGTTTTCTATTATTATTATTATTATTATTATTATTATTATTATTATTGTCATTATTATGTTGAAGTTTCTAAACTGTCTAAATGAAATGCAGGTACTACTTTCATTCAGGAAAACGGTGCTATTAAAATTGTATTTAAGGGCACATTTTAATCTCACATCCCAGGCTGTTGGTCTGGTTTGCCTTTGGGTTCAGAAAAGACAGACCTTCCCAAAGGCTTAAAGCCTGTTTGTTGCAAGAGGGCGCGCGGGCTTGCTTTTGGTCCCAGCGGCCAACCGGCTCCCGCCGCCCAGTGCCTGGCTAGCTTATACCTGAAATAATTACACAGAAACTATATTCATTGAAATACTGTCTGGCCCATTAGCTCTAACCTCTTATTGGCTAACTCTCACATATTTGTTTAACCATTTCTAATCTGTGTGTCACCACGAGTTGTGGCTTACCTGGAAAGATTCAGCGTGTCTGACCTGGCAGGCTTCATGGCGGGCTACTCTCTCTAACTCTGTCCCCTTCCCAGCATTCTGTTCTCTTTATCCTATCTAAGTCCTGCCCTATCAGAAGGCCAAGGCAATTTCTTTATTAACCAATAAACGCAACCCAAATACAGAAGGACCCTCCTACACCATTTCCCCTTTTTCTATTTAAACAAAAAAGAAAGGCTTTTATTTTAACATAGTAAAGTTACATATAACAAAAGTTATCAAGCAAGAATTATAGTTACCATATTTAGATCTATTTTATCTTTTATCATGACAAAGGAAAACTATAACTATCCATTCTTCAACTCCATCAAAGACTCCAGAAGGATAAAATATTACCTAAGTAAACAAGAAGTAAGCAACTTCCAAACTCTAGAAATGACAGAGACATCTCGCTGCCTGGACAGTCACCCAAAGTTCCTCTGTACCGTTGGGGCATCCATCTTTAGCCTACAGGCCCATACTATCTAGCAGACTTTTTCATGAAGCAGGAAAATTTAAAGACAGTTCAGTCACTTTCTTCTGTATCCTGCAGAATGTCTTGCATACTCTTTCATGAAGCAGGAACCCTGAAGGATCATCTCACCTTTAGGCAAGTTCAGCAGTCCTCTCTCTGTGGGTTTTTAGTGTTCAGTTTATGCAACAGTCCAGGCAAGAGCACTTTCTTGCCCAAATGGCAAACCAACTCCATAAGGAGCCTCTTCGATGCCCATCTTCCTCTTGAAGTAGCTGGTGCTGCCAGGAGCAGATGTGTCTCATTGTCATGAAAAGTCCTAAGTTATTAAAACTTTAAATGCCATATTCTGTTGTCTTTGAAAGATATGAAGAATGTCTATCTAACTGAAATATACCTCTATATATCTAGAAAATCTAACTAACATGACTACTATATCAATGATTATCTATTAACAACCTATATTTCCTAATTATACATTACATTTTTAAATGAACTACACAATCACAATACCTTAATCAAGATCAAAAATACATATATATAACAAAATTGACCTTAAATTTATATCAATAAGGCAAAATTTATACCAATATAAATTATCCATATCTATATCATCTCCCCCTTTAAATTTAAAGAACATTTATAAACAATATTTGGGAATATGGGCGTAGTTACTTCTCTCCAAACGGACCCTCCTACACTACCTGTTGGGTGAAAAACGGAGTCGGGGTTGTTTAATAAAGTGGCTGAGATCATGATATCCAGTTAAGCCGATGAGGCCTTGCTCCTGAACTTCCTTCTCTGAGGCCACTGAACCTGTTCCGCACAACAGAGAGATAAGCAACAGAGAGATTAGTGCCTCCAGCCTTGCTCCCACCCTCACGTGGTCCTGCCTTGATTGACTGTGCCAGAGGGTTATTCACACATTACCTCACTCTCAAAATGAGAAAGGAAACAAGCCTTTGCTCACATCGAGGCACCCAGGGCCAAACTGCAGAAAACACAGTCAGGCAGGTGTGAGCTGAATGAAGTGCCTCTGGATGCCAGCTGTTGCTTGTTCTACAGTTGCTCTTTGGTCGGGGCTGGGGTGGGGAGCGGCTAGTGTACATGTTCTTTTGAATGGCTGAATAATTTGGAGATAGACCCTGGTTTCCAAGTGAAGCCATTCTTTTCTGAAATTTATGAGAGAACAAACTGAATCCTCTTCACTTTCTTTTATTAGGCAAACAATTTACATTTTATTATGGAAATGAAGTTCACAAACAAGATTACTTCATTAAGTCACCACCCCCTCAGCTCTTCTTCTCCACTGTAAGTAATTGCTGTTGTTTAACCAGCTTCCCACCAGCCTCCCACCAGCCTCCCACCAGCCTCCCACCAGCCTCCCACCAGCCGCAGGAGCATTTGAGAAAAGTCCCTGCTCATCTTCTGAGGTTTAACTGAACAGCAAAACCTTCTCATTTTTCAGACCTCCTGGAAAAAGCGGCTTTTTATCCTGTCCCAGAATAGGGAAAAGGGCCTGAGTCTCTCCTATTACAAAGACCATCAACATCGCGGCTCCATAGAAATCAATCGGTGCGTATCCAAACCAGGAAAACTGAACAGCAACAAATGTGCCCAAGTCAAACACTAAACAAGCTGCACAGAAACTTAAACCTGAGTCTCTAACAAAAAGAAGCAAGGGCTTCAGACCTGCCATAGGTTTTGTGTCTCTAAAAGAACCGAAGTAACAAACAACGTAGGTAAAAGTGAAATAGCTGCTTCATATTGTGTGTCATAGGCGGTAAATCTCTAATTCCTGATTCTTCGCTTGAGGACTTTGTCTCACTTAATTTTTTGATGAGAAAGAGCTCCTGAAATTCAATTTCATAGAGCCAAAGTGGACTTAAAGAAATATTTAGATAAACTATTCTTTGTCTTTTCTTCAGAAATCACATACCAGAAATATTGAAAAATATAGTGATTTGTGGACTTAGGAATCCAACCCAAATGGAAACTTCTGAATTGAAATTCAAGATGAACAGAGTATTTTCAATTACTGATGAACCAGATTCAGAGTTATTTTCTAAAATAGAAAGAATTCAAATGAGATTTATAACGTGAACTAGACAGTCTTTAAAATGTGGGTCAATGAAACCTTCAGTTTCATTCCTAATTTAAAATAAGGATCTGTTTTTATCTTTAGTTGCTCTCTGTCTCAGTCTAGTTCCTTTGTGTCTGTAGAAGCACCATCATAGAAGTTGGTATAAATAGCCAGGAAAAGATGCAGTCTGTGCAGAAGATGTTCAGATGCCACCCGGATGAAGTGATGTCCATCAGAACTGCGAACAGGGACTACTTCCTCATTGGCCATGACAGGTGAGCGGCATGATGAGAGCATGTTTGCTGAGTATAAAGCAAAAGCATTATAAATCTATAGATGATGAACATGCTGAGAATGGAAACCAGCCTGCAAATGCAAAGCAGAAGTCTTCTAAAATGTTCTAAAATGGTTTTGTGTGTGTGTGTGCGCACATCTGAGTGTGTGTGCACATAAGTGTGGCTGCATATGTGAGTGTGTGTATACATGTGTATGCATGTGTGTGGCTGCACAAGTGTGTATACATATATATGGCTGTACATGTGCATATGTGTGCACATGTATGTGTATGACTGAACATCTGAGTGTGTGTGACATGTGTGTACATGTGTTTAACTATACATGTGAGTGTATTATACATACGTGTGTGGCTGCACATCTAAGTATGTGTACACGTATGTGTGCGTGTGTGTGTGGGTGCACATGTGAGTGTGTGACACGTGAGTGTGTATGCATGTGTGGCTGCATATCTGAGTGCGTGTGAATGTGTGTGCATGTGTGTGCATATGTCTATGGCTGCACAACTGAGTGTGTACATGTGTGTGGTTGCACATGTGAGTGTGTGTGTCAGTGTGCATATGTATGTGGCTGCATATTTGAGTGTGTGTCCACGTGTGTGGTTGCATATTTGAATGTATACATGTGTGTGGCTGCACATGTGAGGGTGTATACATGTGTGGATTGCACATGTGAGTATATGTGCGCATGTGTAGTTACGCATGTGAGTGTGCATATGCATGGCTGCACATCTGAGTGTGTGCACATGTGTATGGTTGCATATTTGAGTGTATACATGTATGTGCGTCCACATGTGAGTGTGTGGATATGGAGGCCAGAGGACAACCTTGACTGTCACCCCTCAGGTGATGTCTACTTTGTTTTAGGCTAGGCTGACTCGCCAGAAAGCTGCCAGGATCTGCCTGTCTCTGCTCGGCAGCTGGTGTTGCAGACACCTCACCATGCCTGGCTTTTCTTTAGGGATTAAATTCAGATCCTCATGGTTGCGCGGCAAGTGCCAACTAAGCTTCCTCCTTGACTTTTAAAGCAGTTTTCAGAATCATTATGCTAGCTGCCTACGCGTGTTATAACTGTTATAAACAACAGAGGTTTCTAACCTCACTGTTCTGAAGGCTGGGAGTCAGAATGAGGTGCAGACACGGCCTCTCCCATGAAGCGCTGTGGAAGGAAGGCCCTCTTTCGCGGAACTGCTTGTGGTCCCTTGGCTACAGCCGCCAAACCCTAGCTTTTACATGGCGTTCCCCATATGCACACAGCTCTGGGTCAAACTTCTCCTTTTTTTCCGCAGATAACAGTCTTACCAGTGTAGGAAGTACCTCTATTCCATTATGACCTCAACTTAACCAACTATTTCTGCAAGTAGTCCCTTTCTGCGTAAGGTAACAGCTGAGGACTGGGAGCCGGAAAGACTTTGTAGATGAGGAGAGGGTCACAAAGCAAGCCATGGCAGTCGCTATCACCCAGATGCCTTCTGTGAAAAACGTGAGCTACAGGGAGGGACTGCTCACCCTCAAGGTATCTGCAGTTTTTAAGAGCGGCTCCTGTGGATTCTGACACCCGCTTTTCTACCAGAGAGAGGTTACAGCGTGGGAGGAGGCGAGGCTGAAGTCAAGCGTGAAGCCTTCGCGTGTTTCCGGTTGACCCGAAGCTGCAGTTTTCTTTTGAATTGTCACCCAAGACAGCAGAAAAGAAGATGGGGCCGGGTGACGGTGGCGCACGCTTTTAATCCCAGCACTCGGGAGGCAGAGGCAGGCGGATCTCTGTGAGTTCGAGGCCAGCCTGGTCTACAAGAGCTAGTTCCAGGACAGGTTCCATAGCTACAGATAAACCTTGTCTCAAAAAATAAATAAAAAGAAAAGAAAAGAAGATGGGGGATGTGTCGATTCGCTCAGACACCCTTGCTTCGTTCACCTTTCTGTCTGCGGTGATGAAACACTGACTCCGAGGGACAGGGTTTGTTAAGCTTACACGTCCTGATTACAGACCATCATTGAGGGAGGTCAGAGGAGGAACTTGAGGCAGGGACCTGGAGGAGGAACTGATGCAGAGGTTGGGGAGCATGGTGTGCTGCTCACTGACTTGCTCGCTATGGCTTGCTTAGAGCACCCAGGTCCATCTGCCTAGGGGTGGCACAGCCCACAGTAGACCGGGCCTTATTACACTGATATTTAATCAAGAAGATACCTCCACAGACTTGCCTACAAGTCCACCTGATGGAAGAATTTGTTCAATTGAGTTTCCCTCTTTCTAGATGACCTGTATTTGTGTCAAGTAGACAAAGAACAAACCAATACAAAACTCTTCCTAACAATGTGTTTCCTGAGAGGGGCGGGGACGACCGGAGGATGCGCAGTTGGGGCTGACAGGCAGAACACCTGTGCCCCATGTTCCTGCTGTTGTTTCTGAGTTTCCACCCTGGAGGTGTCGTGAGGGTTAATTCAGCTGTGCAGATGCAGAGACAGCGAGGGAACAGTGGGCCATGCTACTGTTTGGGGAAAGAGTTCTGTTCTGGCGGCCCCCAGTCCCAAAGCTGCTCCGAGTGCAAAGAATCTGCTGGGTTCAGAACGAGTGTGGGAGAGATTGCTACCAATGTCATCTCAAACTAACTCTCTTCCTACCCTCAGGGAGACGATCAAAGACTGGGTCTCCTTCATGTCACCATATTGCTGGGGTGTGCACGCAGCTCATCAGAATACAGAGGTAACTCGACATCGCTAATGACGTTCCAGGGCACCTGAACACTGCCTTCTTTCCTTAGAAACAACAGTGGCCCTTTCTTTCTCCTTAGCAACTGGTGTTAATACAAAGAATAAATAAGCGAGGAAATGCATGGCCTTGCTACTTTCACAATTAACAAAAGGAAAAATACTTTTGTGTTTTGTAAGAGAGCTAAATTATATTGTCATTGTTGCGGCAGGGGGGAGTGAGAGGTTAATGGTGGCAATTTTCATAGCAGTGTGAAGTATACTCTTTTCCACCATTGTGATTTTAGGTACATAGCCAGCTTCCCTTTGAATGGCTAAAAGTCTAGGGAGGCGTCTCAAACATTGTTTCCATCTGCCTGCATTTTAATGTAATGTCTCTTGTGTCAGGTAAGCAGCTGAAGGTTTTAACTGGCTTCACAAGGAGCTTTGTAAATTTCTCCCAGTCCTTTCTTCGAGACTGTCACAGAAGGAACTTGGGTGTAGCTACATTCATGAGTGTATTTTCCATGTTGTTCCATTCTGGTAGCAAATGCCCAAGAGAAGGAGAGATCAGGCATGTCTCCGGTAGAAAGAAGAAACAACAGGGCGTGAAGGGAGACACAATGGGGAAGACAGGCTGGGGACACTCGGGGCACCTGTTAAGGCCAGGCTGGGTGTCTCTAGGGATTTGTCTTAGTGATATAACCATGGCTAGGCCAGGCTGGGTGTCTTTGTGTGATGACACTGGCCACTGGGAAGTGCAGACGTCAAAGCTGTGGAGACCCTAGAGAAGGGATGCCCAGGTGGTAGTGGAGGGGACTGAGAGTAACAGGAGGGCGGTTGTGCTCTAACTACAAAACAACTTTTTTCCAACAGGAGAAGCCTTCGCTGGGTGACAAAAGGCCAGTTTCCGACCCTAGTCCTTTCTTTGGTCTCTGTAGTGCACTGGAGATTGTCAGCCTAGCATCACCGAGGGCCAGTCTTCCAGACATGGTAATCCGAACCTCCTCCTACTGTGTCAGGATGCTGCAGCAGGGAGCCAGCCATTGCTGAATAGAACCACTGGCTAGCAGCAGGCATTGACCTTGCCCATCTTTCTGCCTGGAGGAGATTGCTGAGGAGACAGGTCCCTCAGAGCAGTGTTTGCTATGTAAACACAAGGACCGGCTTTGACTCCCCAGGACTCATGTGGCGGCACATGTCATAACTCTAGTACTGAGGAGGCAGGGGCAGGTGCATCCTTGGGGTTCTCTGGCCTGTCAGCTTAGCCTGCTTGGTGAGTTCCAGGCCAGTGGGGAAAAACAAACAAACAAAAAGCATACACACACAGAGAGAGAATGATTTCTGATCTTAATATTTATGCATACTTGCTCATTTCCCATTCTACAGGTAGGCTTTAACACTTGCCTAGCTGACGCTAAAGATTTTAGTTTCATTTGGAAAATCTAGATAGAGGGCAGTTCCTTCCCTAAGTGTGGCCAGCAACCTCCCCTCCTTCCACACACAGGGCGCAAGTTCCCCAAGCACCCCTTGATCTCCCATTGTGCTGTCCATACCCTCAGGCAAGGTGGAGTTCCCTTGGCTCATCCCATCCGTCTGGTTTCTCATTCTGGGTGTCAGGTCCTCTTCACTCCGTTTGAGGAAGTCAGATAGCATGCCTGCCCCCTGAAGGTCACAGAATTGTGCCCTCACCTCGCTGGGTTTGCTGTGTGTCTAGATTTGCCTATTCTCAGTAAACGGGCTGGGCATTTTATTTCCATGCAATCTATTATTTCATCCCGTAGAGACATCCCACTGGCTCCTTTCCTTCTGCGGGTACCAAGCACATGCAATGGGGCAAGGCTCCTCATTTTATCTAGCTGGCAGCTCTCCAGCATTTTAAAAGCTTCTCCGGCATATCAACACCAGCAGGCCAAACACCTCATCTCAGCCACGAGCGAGATCAGCGGCCTGGCACAAGGCAGGCTGACTGACCCTGAACAAAGCTCCCACTCGGAGGAACCCCTTCCCCACAGAGGAGCCTTTCTGGTAGCTTTTACCTTTTTCCATTATTTATTCAGATCAAGTAATACTGTTTTTTCAACCATCTCAAGTTAAAGACAACCACGTGTCTTGCTGGGATTTGTTGTTGATGTTGTTGGTCCATCAGGAACCCTTCACTCCCAACTCAGCCTAATCCCACTCCGGAGTCCATCTCCAGCAACCATAACGGAACACTGCTGTACTCTAGGAGTTCCCAAGCAGCAATAACAATTGGTTTCCACAGCTCTGAAAGTTGTGAAGTTCAGGATCAAGAAAGGAGTCTCATCTGGGGGGGCCTTCTTGCTGGCTCATTAGGTGACAAGCAGACAGGCAAGCAAGGCAGAGGATAACCAGGGTGGACCAGCCTTCCCCGTCTCAGACATGGCATTCAGGAACACGCTATCATGCCCTGACTATCTTTCAAAGCTCTACCATTACTGCTCTAAAAATGACATTTAAATTTCAATATGTGTTTCAGAGGGGGGCATTCGTATCACAGCAGAGAGCTTTGAGATAGAGAAATGGACATGACTTAAGTATATAGAGATACTTGTGGGCTTCTCAGTGAGGTCAATCCTGATAAACTCATAATAAATGGAAAACAGCATGAGTTGAAAGTGCATTTAACGCACCTGACTTCCTGAACCTCACAGCTTAGCAACACAACACACGGTACAGGGTCTGCTGTTCCCCCTGTGATTGCAGGGCTGTCAAGGAGCTGTGGCTCACTGCTGCCACCAGACTCACAGAAAAGTTATCCTGCCCTTATTGGTGGCCCACACAAAGGCTATAGTTCAGAATCTGCAATACAGTTCCCATTGAATATGTCTTGCATTTGTATTCTCTCTATGAGAGAAAAAAATCTGGAAGTTGAACCATCCTGAGTCATGGTGTTCTATCTATCTATCTATCTATCTATCTATCTATCTATCTATCTATCTATCTACCTACCTACCTACCTAATACAGACACACACACACACACACACACACTTACCTTCCATGGAATTCCTAACAAACATTCGGGGCCTTATGCAAGGCCTCGCCACCCGCCTTGTTCCTGGAGTAACTGGATTGCACTCAGAACAATTCATAGGCTTCGCAGAGCAGCTGCCTTTGTGGAGTATCTGGTGTCTGTTAGGGGAGGGAAGCAATTGTTAATTGCTTGCATTTACTTCACCTGGAAACCTATAATTCACACTGTCACGAAGCCAACACTACTTAATTGCACTGCTATGGAAACAGAAGAGGCAAAACACAGAAGAGAAACCCTGGAGGTTCAGTGACTCCAGGCTGATCACCTCCTCAGAAGCTGCTGAGATGACAGGAGCGAGATGGGGTGGAGGCACCATGATGAAGCTCCGTCCGTGCCTTACCACGCCTCCCACAGCAGAAAACTTCTCGTTCTGAGTTGTAACTTCTCCACAGTTGAGAAAAATTCCAGACATGGGCTATGCTTAAACATTCACGCCATTAGAGGTGACCCAGATTGAAGAAGCAAGTTCAGTGTGTGGGCTTCCGCATGTCATACATGTCCTGCTGAAAGAGACTGCGACCTTGTCAACCCAACTCATCTACTAAACCTTTTATAGAAAGGATTGGTTTAATTTTATTGGAAGGAGGGAGGGAGTGAGGGAGTGAATAAAGAAAGGAAGGAACCCATTAATTCCTTCTGTATCTTCCTTTTTCAGCATTTAATACAAAATAACCTCCAAGGACTCAGGCAAGTTCATCATCATCATGAACACCATTTCTACTCAGAACCCCCTCAAGACACAGAAGAAGAGACTTACTACCAGACTCCCCGAAGCATCCTTTCAGAAGTGAGTGCCCCCACCTACTCGTCATTCACTCCTACCAACCCATCATTCATTTCTTCACCGCATGTGCCGAGCCTCTGCCACATACTGCTGCCAGGACAATAGGCTGAGATCAGGAAGGCACAGAGGTAGAGCTGGCAGAGCCCGATGCCTTGCTCATGATGCTGGCACTTGCCTAGGAGACAGGCACACACCTATAGGATGCCTGGGTTGTACCCGGGGTGGAAAGAGGAAACCGGTTTCCAGGTCGGAGGCCAGAGAAAGTTCTACAGAGGAGATGACATTTGAGAACTTGGTAGATAACATTTGGAATTTAGTAGTTTTTCTGTTTTCTGGACTGAAAGGAAAAGAGTAAAAGTCATTGGGTAATCAGCTGTGAGTGTGTGTGGAGCAGCCTATTAATAACCAGACGCCCTTCTGAGTGCTAGACATTGCATTGCGCCCAGCATGGTGGCTCCAGAGCCTCATAGTCCTCCACAGTTCAGAGCCCACAGTCTCTGTCACCAAAGATAATGCTACATAAAGAGGCATGCAGTGGTCTAGGGGCATCAGACATAGGGCAGGCTTTTCTCTTTCCACTTGAGTCAAAGCAGGCTTCAGAGGCCCCTGGCATCTGCCATGTCTGGCGAATTGCTCAGGTAGGCCACGCTGCAGTGTGTGTGAATGAATGGCAGAGTAGAAAATTACCAGGGGAAAAAGGAGAACCAGCCAGCCTGTGATGAGTACTGGGTTTCTAGCCCACGTCACTCTGCGGGAAGTGACAAAACACGAATTGACTTCCTGCGTTAGCCACAGACAGAAAAGGTGGAATGGGATAGTAGACAAAGTTAGGGGAGCAGAGTAGCATCATCTCCAAAACTGGGGGTTTCTGCCAGATGACGGCATTATAACTTGAAGATGCACGCTGAGGTCAAGTTGGTTATAGAAATGCTAAATCACAAGTGATTTAAACAAACTATCCATCATAGTGAAGTTCTCAGAGCCCCTGCATTGTACATAGTCCTGCATTGTAAGCAGCCAAGTGCATAGCCCAAGGCATTGCCCATGATTTCTTAAGCATAGAACATTTTCTTTCACCAAGAATACTTCTGCATTAGTGTTCTGTAGGGCAACCAACCAATCAGATGTGTAGAAAGGATAGGCTATAGACCCCTGTGGGATATGGTGTCTGGGGATAACCATCCAATCAGGTGTGTAGAAAGGATAGGCTGTAGACCCCTGTGGGATATGGTGTCTGGGGAAGGAGATGAAGCTGTACAACAGCTGTCAGGCAGGCTGAGGTGATTCAGGAATGTGGGTTAACAACAGGACTTCACCAAGCAGGAGAAGAAAAAGGCCTGCCAGGCAAAGAAGACCACATGAACGTGAGGTCTGGAAGAGAGCCTTTGGTAAGGAGACAGATGCACGGACGGACCACTGGCTTGACGGGAAGGCAATGCTCCAATTAGAAGTCAGTGGTGAAGTAGAGAGGAAGAATCCGTGGATATGAAGAGAAGTCAGTGGATATGAACTAGAGGGGAAGAATCCGTGGATATGAAGAGAAGTCAGTGGATATGTATTAGAGGGAAGAATGTGTGGATATGAAGCAACAATTGCGTCCAGTCTTTGGCCCAATCAGCTTCCGGAATTCCATGATAGAATTAATCACCCTGAGGAAAGGCTCATGCAGTAAATGGCTAGGAATGGGTAGACATGAAAATCCAAAGCTCCTTAGACAGGAAAATCCAAAGCTTCTCAATAGAATACATGTGTCTGGAATGGGACACAAGGGCTCCTAGGAAAGAAAAACAGGCTTTGAATCTGCCAGAAACTGTGGTTCCATCTCCCGTGGTTAAGGCCAGGTGATATTCTCTGAAGGGCGGCCATCCTTGCGGTGAAGATGTGCGATTCCATTGCAGAGCAGTGGGAGGTGAGGAGGGGCCTGGCCAGCAGCAGACCTGCATCCTTACATCTTCTCTTCCTGCCTGTAGTTGAAGAATATTGCTGACTCCAACAATTCTGATGACTCCATTGAATCCAATAGTCCAGACCAAGGTTTGGAGAAATCTGAGAGCAATTACATGTCAATGAGATCCTGGTGAGTGTAAATGCCTTCTAAGTACTGCTATTAGCTAACCTATTTTTAATAGAGCAATTACCACCAATTCACCATGTTAACCTTTGTGTGAGGCTATATATATATATATGTATATATATATACACATACATACATATGTATATATATATATGTATAATGTGTGTGTTGTGGTGTTGACATGAACCATAAGGCACATGCAGAGGGCAGAGGGCAACCTTGGGTATTGGTCCTCATCTTCTGCTTTGTTTGAGTCATTCTCATATTGTTTGCTACTGCATATACCACATGAACTGGCCCGTGAACTTTCTAGGATTTCCCACATCCCATTTTGCCACAGAAGCACTGGGATAGGAGAAACGCTACCATGCCTGGCCTTAATGGGCCCTGGAGAGCCAACCTGAGGTCCTACTGTTTGCATGGTGAGCGCTTTACCCACCGAGCCATCTCTCTAGCCCCCATTTCATTTTTGAACTGTTGAAAAATTGCTTCAAAGCATCACCAAAGACTCCGTTCTACACATTGATTGATTCGGGTTGGATGTCCTTTATCTGAAATGCTTAGGATTATAAACGTTTCTGGTTTCAGATTTATTTCTTTTTTTAGTTTTTGGGATATCTGCACATCCCTTGTGGAACAGAAGTCATCTAAACATGAAGTACATGCACGATTCATATTTCCGTATGTGCCTTATATACATAACCTGATGATAATCTTAGGCAAAAATGTTTGAAATTTACTTCGTTCATGAAAGACGGCCTGATGGTGTGGACTTACTCCACTTGCGGCATCCATATTGTCAGCCAGCATTTTAGGTTTCCGACGCTCAAGGGATGGGCATTCAACCCGCGGGCTTAAGAGAAAGGGATGTGGCGATGTTTTCTTCGCCCACAGAAAGCCACTTGTGACATCAGGACACTTCTGTCTTCAGAAGTCTTCTGGTATTTTGTCTTTTATGTCTCTTGTACTCTCACCCCATTCTCCCAACCCTGTAAACTGTTATTTCGATTCCAAGTCCATTTTTAGAAAGAAAGCTTGTTCAGTTTGACTCTGCCTCTGGTGGGATTCTGATGGTTGGATATATTCCAAGGCTTTGTTAGTCTTCTATGGCTGTTAGATGCTGCTATTTGACAGGTAGAGTGCAAAGCTGTCACCGTGTGTGCTTAAACAGACCCTGTTCAACTTCTTATACTCCAGTTTCTTCAAACAATCGACCTCTGCATCTGCTGATGGCCAAGCTGAAACCCAGAGCTCTCTGGAGACTCCGGAGCAGGCAACTTCTCTGCAAGAACACGACACAGGGAGTTATCTGTATCTTTCACTTGATGATCTGGAAGCACAAACCGCGGAAGACAAAACGGGGTCCGCCTCCCTAACTGTTGTGAAATTGTCTATATTACTCAAGTAAAGCTCTGATTTCTAAAACTTCATGGGCCCTAAGAACAAGACAGATGCCTTAAATGCACTCAATATGATAAATTTCAAAGTAGTTCCTGAAAATTTCCAAGTCAGCCAAGAGTGACAGGCTTCCTCTGTGTGTCATTGAGGCTGCGACCCTTCTCTGTGTCACTGATGTTGTGACCATGGACAGTAATGATAGAGTTGGAAGAAGAGTGGTCCCCGGGATGGGAGTGGCCTTCCCAATGGTTTTGACACTTTTCCCTTGGCCAGTCCTTCCAGGACCTAAAACCTGGACCACGCTGATCCAGCATCAGGGTGCATCACCAGCCTCTGTCATTAGCATCATGTGGGCAGGCAAGCCTCCTGAGGTGCTGAGCAGATGAGAAGGGGAAAATTTAGGTCCTAGGTGATGTCAAGGGCACTTGACAAGACACTTGTGATTTTAGCTGCTTTCCATGCCCTCCTGTATAAAATAATTTCCAGAAAACAAATATGCAAATTGACTTGATGGAGATGGTTATAAGCCCACTTAGTCCAGTTTTGCCTCCTTCTGCTGTCTGCCAATCACTACCACATGCCAAGAGGGGCAGGGAGGATGTAATGAATGTCTTTCAGGACCTTAAATTCATATTTCTTTCTTGGTATGTTTTGGGCAAGCTTTAGCTGGAAAATGTCATCTCAGAAGCAGAAGGCCAAAAATATACTCTGAAAGGATAGCTCAGAGCGAGGGACAGCCGGCTGTTTGATGCGACTTACACAAATGTTTTCTGTCCCAGCAATGTCCCCGAGGAGAGCCAAGTGGAGACTCTGAATGTGTTCCTCACTCCTCCAGATGCCATCAACTATCTTGCTCTTGTAGAAGCAGCGGGACGGATATGGTAGGTGGAGCTTTGAACAGACGTCAGAGATGGAAGGACACCCTCATTCTGAAACACTGCATTTGACAAAACCGACGGAGCAGTAGGGCTGGTATTGCCAGAGAGAGGGCTCGCCGGCAGAAAGATTATCGTTATAAAGAAAGTCAACTTTTGCAAGGCTGTAAGAGAACCAAAAAGCCTAGGACTCCAGATGTTTCTGACCCTCCGAAGGAGAATGGAGGGCAAGGGGCTGTTCCAGGCACCATGGAGTGAATATTTAACGAAGGAAAGAGGAGAACGAGGTTAATAAGATCGAAAAGAAAAGGGTGTATATGAGGGCCTAAGAGTTCCACACCCCATTCAAACCTCTATTCCAAAACACTAGCACAAAATTCTGTGTGGCAAACATTTTTTGTTTTGTTTTATTGTTTTTTGTTTTTTGAGACAGGGTTTCTCTGTAGCTTTGGGGCCTGTCCTGGAACTCACTCTGTAGATCAGGCTGGCCTCCAACTCACAGAGATCTGCCTGTCTCTGCCTCCCATAATAACTATTTATCTGATTCTACATCCCCCTAGACTGTGACTCGACATGTTGGCACAGGCCAGTAATCTTAATTCCCTGGAATAGACTTCAAGGCCAACCTGAGCTTCACAGGAGATTGAAAGCCAGCTTTAGCTACATAATGAGATGCTCTCCCCTCCCCCATCTCAAAATAAACAAGCCTGTTTAATTCAGTTTGGTGGAAAACTGAATTTTTACAAGGTAACTCTTTAATATAAATAAGATGCCATCATGCCATAACTTTCCAGTTTTACAAATATTTTGTAATTTAAGACTCATAAGTACATGCTCAGCCTATGGACTTGTCTGTGACCATACTTACACATTCATTCATTCACTTATTATATAAATGGTGCAGTGCTGTGTGTTCAGTTCTGGCAGACGTTTATTGAGCATCCTATCTTCTTAGAACTGTGCAGTTATCGATTTTTAAACACCAGCTAAGGAAACAAAAAGGGAGTTCTGTACTCCCAGGGTCTTAAAGCCAGATGAAAAGGAGAGCCCCGTGAATAAGTAAATATAAAAAGCACATCTTATTCAGAGCTACAATTAAAGTATTCCCACCATGCATAAGTCCTGGGACAGGAGAGATTAGCTACAAGCAAAACAAGGGACTGGACTTGGCAAGGCCTTGCAAGGGTGGCTAGCTTGGAGCAGGGCTTGGGAGGGAAGGGAGGCAGTTGGTCCAGACAGAGGAGGTGTTGACTTCCAATGTGGGGCAACTCTGCATAGAGTGAGGTGATCCCACAGGCCCCATTCCTGCCCCCACAATGAGCCAAGGAACTCTGTCTCACTTTCTTGTTGGATGCTGTGTTCCCACTGCAGTGTGGCTCGGTGGGAAGGCCCTCCCCGACTAGGGTGCATATTCTGCCATGGAGACCATATCTTGGCTGTGAATGACCTGAAGCCCCAGAACCTGGAGGAAGTTTCCCTGTTTCTTACCCGCTGTAACCAGAAGGAGGTGAGTCCTATGGACCAGACCAGGCCAGATCAAGTCAGGGCTGGGAAGAAGAAGATCCAGCTCTGGGAGGAAGTCTGGGAATGGCTCAGAACATGAATGAAATTTTGGTTTTTTTTTCAAGTGCTACTGGGGAAAGCACGGGCTAGGAGAGGGCTCAGGGCTTTTGATCTCAGGCACTGTAGGGTGCAGAAACAGCTCCCATGACTCAGACTAACTTGTGGACTGTAGATAGCCCCTTTAAGCAGTCTGTGTCTTGCCTTTCTGTAAAATTAGGGACAGTGGTTGCAGCAGTTGTTGAAGAACAAAATGATATAACATGCTAACACACTCGCAATGTCCCAGGCACAATTACTATGACTTTGCCTCTACCTGCATGGGCCATGTGACATGGAGTGGCTCACTTTCCTGAATGTCAATTTTCTCATCTAAAACCCGGCATCGCCATGCCCTCTGCATGGAGTTATTATTAAAAGCCAACATCTTATGAGGTTCAACACTGAGTATCTGATTTTAAGGGGCTACCTGCATGTAAATGGCATCCCTGGGTAGTACAGTTTTCATGTTGTTCATTCCTTCTAAGTCCACATTGATTTCTAGCCCGGTGACCTTGGGAAGGCCTCTGCCTTCTCTGTGTTTAGCTTCTTTGCTCTAAAGCAAGGAGCAGAACAAGGACTCATTCCTCCCTATGGTTTCCAAACTGTGCTTCTTGGATCTCTGGGCTGTGACTAGGGAGAAAGGAGAGGAAAGGTTCAACATGTGCTGCTTCTGTTAGGGACATTCACATTTGTCTTCTATTAAATAGATACATCTAGAACACTAGACCACACAGTTAACAAATAGATACATCTAAAACCACATGGTTAACAAATAGATACATCTAAAATACTGGACCACACAGTTAACAGATAAATACATCTAAAATGCTGGACCACGCAGCTAACAGATAGATACATCTAAAACACTGGACCACATGGTTAACAAATAGATACATCTAAAACACTGAACCATGCAGTTAACTTTCTTAGAAAGCATAAAGCCTTGACTTGAAATTTCTACAAACTACAACACTAACGATCCATCTTCAGGCTCTGGGGGCCTGTGGTTATGTGTCATGCGTATTAAGGACTCAGCTTGTTTCTTCTCCATTATTCCATAAGCCTGCCAGTTGGAGAAATTCTTATTGTATTATCTAAAAGGGTAAGGCCAGTCAGGCATGTGACTAAGGTAGACACAAAACTAGTTAGTGGCAGTGCCAGGGCTCATTCATTCATTTGCTCCGTCGCTATTATTGAACATCTCTCTACTCCCTGCTGGCTACTGCTATGTTCTAAGGCTACAAAGGTAGCCTCAGCTTGCACATAAGTAGCTCACAGATTAGCGGGTAAAGCAAGTATTGTCAGCAGTCTTAGAATACAGTGTGTGCTCTGAGATGTGAACCGAAAGTGTTGAGGGAGACTAGATGGGTCTTCTGAGGAAAGCCAAAAGGGTTTCTCACAGCAGGCAGTGTTTGGCTTGAGTTCAATCCTTGATATGAGCTTGCGTGCTAGATAAGACAATGGTTTGAGGGATCTAGCCCAATGTCTGGCAACTTATAATTCATTGCTTCTGCCAAAGGTCCACCCTGCAGCCAAAGGGTGAAGAAAACCATGTGCAACTTCCATAAGTTACTATTATTTTGACCCAAAGATCTATACATGTGCTCAGCAATCAAGAAAAGTGTTGTATTAGTCTATTTGTTCGTACCAGCCACCCAGAACTGAAATAATCACACAGAAACTATATTATTTAAAACACTGATTGGCCCATTAGCTCTCGCGCCTTATTAGCTAACTCTTACATCTTAATTTAACTCATTTCTATTAATCTGTGTATCGCCACGCTGCTGTGGCTTACCTGCTAAAGTTCTGTCCGGCTCCAGCGGAACTACATGGCTTCTCTTTGCCTCTGCCTCCTTTCTCCCAGCATTCAGTTTAGTTTTCCCCTCCTAGCTCTGTTCTCCTTTAGCTCTGCTATAGGCCCAAAGCAGTTTCTTTATTTATCAATGGTAATCACAGCACACAGACGGGAATTCCCACATCAGAAAAGGGGTTGTGAGCAGACACACATCTAAACCTCCACCTGGGTGTTTGCCTATGCATCATCATGACTGCTTTTGTAGACTGCACCTCTCCTGTGCTCTTGCTGTCTTCCACACACATCTGAGAACAACTCCCAAATAATACTGACCACTGTCAACTCCTACCAACCTGTAGGTCTCAATCCCATCAAACTACCTTTTCACAGATAGCCTACATATTATATATTTATATTACCATTCAATAGCAAAGTTACAGTTATGAAATAGCAATGAAAATAATGTTATGGTTGGAGTCACCACAACGTGAGGAACTGGCTGTATTAAAGGGTCGCAGCATTAGGAAGGTTGAGAACCACTGATCTAGAGGAGTAGAAAACTCTCTTCCCTCCCTAGCACTCCTGACTTCTTTCTTTAATATGAAAACAGATGGCCAGTCCTCTTTTAAAATGCAAACACTTGTTTCTGGAAAATGGCATGTGGGAGCAAGGGCATCTCCTGTGTCTGACGTGTATGAGCCAATCACATGCACTTTAGCCACAGTGGAGAGAAAGGGGAGGCTGGCAGAGGGAGGGACTAGAGACAGTGAGAGGAAAGTGAGACAGCTTTTTAGAGGCAGAGGAGATGGTGTGTGTGTTTAGAGGGATAAGAAATGACAAGCTGCAAGAGAAACGTTCAATTTCCATTTCCTTCTGCTTTTGGCTGGGGTTTTCCTGGACAGTGGTCTCCTTTGGATACACAGGGTTCTACAGGCCTTTTGAGTTCTTGGAGCAACTGATCCTCTGTGGCTGTCTTAGTAAGATTTCTACTGCTGTGATAAAACACCATGGCCAAAACAACTTGGGAAGGAAAGGGTTTGTTTCTCTCTCTTTTTTTAAATATTTTTTATGGTTTATTTAACTTTATTTTATGTGCATTGGTGTGAAGGTGTCAGATCCCCCAGAACTGGATTTTCAGACAGTTGTGAGTTGCCATGTGGGTGCTGGGAATTGAACCCGGGTCCTCTGGAAGAGCAGTCAATGCTTTTAATCACTGAGCCATCTCTCCAGCTCTGGTTTGTTTCTCTTACACTTCCATCATAGCCCATCACCAAAGAAAGTTAGGGCAGGAACTGAATCAGAGGCCTTGGATTTACAAGGTTCCTTGCTATTTACAAGGTTCCTTTCAATGGCTTACACACCCTGCTTTCTTATAGCACCCAGGACCATCCGCCCTGGGATGTCACTACCCACAGTGAGCATCAATTATCAATCAAGAAAATGTGCTACAGACTTGTCCATAGGCCAATCCCATGGGGGCACTTCCTAACTGAGGTTCTCTCTTCTAAAATGGCTCTAGCCTGGGTCATGTTAACATAACACTAGCTAGCACAGGGGGCATCAGCCCTTTTCAGAACCTGTCTGGAGGCTTAGGCCAGTGGATGTCAGAAAATCAAAGACCACGTTCCGCTTGAACATACAGATCACCTGCAACTGCCTTTGACTCATCATAAGATTTCCTTCAAAAACAGATTCAAGAGGTATGAAGGATGGGATCCTAAGGATACTCTCTAGTCATTTAATTATCTCCTATCTTGTGTCTTAGAAAGTGAAACTCTCCATTGGCCGGATCCCACATTCAGAGAAGTTCCATGCCCCCTTCTGTGCATGCCCCTTAAAATACCATTTGGCTGAGTCTGTCCAACAGGGTTCTCCAGGGAGGACACTGAAGAGAAGTCCAGCCATCAAAAAGACCCAGAAGGAATCAACTGGAGAGTAAGCTGCCTCGGGCCCATGGCAGCAGAAGAAGGATGGAGTTCTGGATCATGCATGATCAGAGACAAGACAGCATCCTACTTTGAGTCACTGTACTGTCCTAACAGTGGGGGTCACTAGTCCCTCTGTGGCTGTTGCATTGAGGTCACATGGGGTAATGACTAAGGAACAGAGTTAGAATGGAAGGCCTTATTATCTGAGACTTGGCACCAGACATGGCAGGCATCGATTGAGTAAATCTATGGTCTAATTAGTAGTACTGTGTGCTTTCTGAGGTCACAATTGCTTCTTTGTTAGGAATTAGAATTATTCATTCCAGGGAGGCAAGAGATGAAAGTCTGTAGCTGTCCTCCCAGACACTTCCTGTGACTCAGCAGCCCAGGGGCCGTCAGGCCAGGCAGAGTTACTGGCTTTCTTAACAGGCTCAGTAGACCTGCTTTCTTAAAGACATGGTAACTATTTTGGAAGCTAAGGAAGTTTGGTGCTGTATCCAGCCAAGAGCTGCTTGCTCCAAACATAAACAGGAAACTATGTTTATATGTTCTTAATTGATTGGTTTATTACCAAATTAGTCCTGTGAAGTCAAAGAACCAAAGGCCTTTTAATAATCATGAAAGCAGGAGCCGGCAGCTGAAATCTAATCAGCTTGGGGAGTGTCAGGAAGGGGGGGGCGTCAGTGGACACATCTCAGCAGACTGTCCTTTCGCGTGGAAAATCGAAGGCTTTGAAAGTTCAGTGATATTCAGTCTTTATGACTCCGAGTTCAGTAGCTGTTGAGGGCAGAACCAAGAATCTAACCCAGCTTTAGAAAGAAGATTCCCTGACTTCTGCCTTGTATGTGGGTTTAGATTAGTAAAGACCTTTGGCACGCAGGAGAGACATTCAGTGTATTTCATTTTCTGTTATCTAGATTGTTGCCAGTATAACATGTATATATGTGTGTAAAACATATAAAATAAATAAATCTCTATACATGAATATTTTAAATCTCATAACTAAAAAACAGAAGAAGCCATTTCAGTGAGGAAATAAAGAACCATTAAGGTAAAACTGCCTGAAACCATTTGCGGGATGGATTCCTGGGCTCTGAAATCCAGCTGTCCTCTGAGGACCTAGGAGTTGGGAGTCGATCATCCACCCAGCTCACGGCAGCGCTGGGTGGGGCAAGTAGACAGGTCTGCAGGTCCTTTCCTGTACACTGTCCACCTGCCACCCTACCCCAACCCCAGAACTTACTTCCTGACACAGATTTGGAGGGAGGGCAGGACCACAGTCTGGGTGCTTCGCTGCATCCTAATGGCACTTTCAAGGGCTTGGACTCTGGAACCCAGGTCTCTGTTGTATCATCCTAGGGGGTCAGTGGAGAGGCCTCCCAGTCTGCAGGAGAGCACAGAGCATGTGCTTATCCTAGGGGGTCAGTGGAGAGGCCCCCAGTCTGCAGGAGAGCACAGAGCATCCTTTCAGGAAAGGATCTAGCTCTCAGTAGTGCTGAGAAAGCAGATGGCCACCCACCTTGCCTCCAACAGGAGCCTGAGGAGAGCATCTGGCTCCTCTTTGGCTTCCTCCTCTGTGGAGAACAACCGAACCAGGACCTGGAGGAAGCAGCCTTCCTGACTGGGCCCAGGTATGTGCTGCTGGCGGCGGGGGTGAACAGGGGAACCCATGCTATGCTATTCCCCATGCTGCTCCTCATAGCCCAGGTCCTCACATCCTCTGTGCCTCCCCCTCCCCCTCCCCAGAGCTGGAAACAACCACGCTCCTAGGGCTCAAGGTACTTCTTTCTCCTAAGAACAACAGTGACCACAAGGGAAACTCTAGATCTAGGAATAGAGATATTTGTCCTTTCCTGTCACCCAGGTGAGACTACAGCCAAGAATCAGCTGGAAGAAGGCCAGAAAAGCCATCAGGCCAGGCCTGACAAAGACTGTGTTCCTCAAGTTCTCCAAAGAAAAGAGCACCATCTGCACACTCCCTGCTACCGACAGACATGTGCCCAGGCAGCCTCAGGGAAAAACCCATCTGTGATCTCCTTCATTGATGCCCATACTGTCCACATTTCAAGTAAATGACTGTGGCCTACGCTGCAAAGAAACTGGTCCAGCTGTCCTTAGGAAAGACAGCCCCTCCTGGACCTACTCAGACAGTGAAGGAGAAAATAAGGATGGCCTAGAGCCATTCTGGGCTGTCTCATCTTTGTCCTTGTCCTGTCAACTTGACATAGCTGAGAGTCACATGAGAAGAGAGTCTCACTCGAGGGATTAGACTGATCTAATGTGGGTGTGTCTTTAGGGGACCGTCTTATTTGTTCATTGGTGTGGGAGGGCCCAGCACACTGTGGGCAGCACCATTCCCTAGGCATGTAGTCCCAAGCTGTGTTAGAAAGCAAGAGCTTGTGAGAGTCAGCAAACGGTAGTTCCTCCATGGTTTCTGCCTTACGTTTCTGCCCAGGCTTTCTCCATGATGAACTGTAACCTGAATGCTAAAATAAATCCTTTCCTCCCTAAATTGCTTCCGGTTGAAGTGTTTGATCACAGCAGCCCAAAGGGAACTAGAGCAAGCCTCAGTCTGATGTGGTTTTTTAGTTTGGCAGAGGAAGAAGTCAGAGCTCAGAAATGGGAAATGATTTACTGACGGTACCCCCAGCTCCATGCCTAACCCATAGTTCCTCAACCCACACCTTCTCTACATCACGGCATTTCAGTGGGACTTTGGAACACTGTTTCTCAGCTTCCTACTGGGTGCCTTGAGTCTCCAGAACAGACCGCAGGGGTATACGGAGGTTTTCATTTGGTTTTCTCTGCTGAGATGAAAAATATTCAGAAGGAATTCCAAAGAACAGCTGGTTAGGAAGGAGAATGAGTGCGCAGGGCCAAGACCACGACGCCACGCTCAAGCTGTTGACAGGTCTGCATTCCGGGAAGGTTTCTTTTCTATGTTTATGTGTTTGTGTGTGGTATATGTGCACACATGTGCACCAGGGAGTGAAGACAGGCGGCTCTGTCACTAGTCTACCCCTTCTCTTCAGGGCGTGTGCCAAGTGACTTTCCCTTGGGACGGTGAGAAGAATGGAACGTGATATAAATGGGCCTCAAGGCTTTCGGACTCAGCTGGATCACATCAGGGCTCTGTCCTGAAGCTGGACTGGTAGCACATGTGTGTTCTTGGAAAAGCTCTTTAAAATGTCAAGTTAATGAAATCTTTGTTGAATGACCGACAGTCCCACAGGATCTTGGGGCCCTTCTCCAAATCACTCTGACTAGATGGTTCTAGAAAACTTGGCACTCACAGTGCTAGACCCTGGGACTGACTAACCTACCTGATACGGTAGCCATCAGCCAAATGTGCTATTTGTCCTAAAATTAGTTAAAATTAAATACACCTAAAATTCCTTACCAAAAGCACTAGCCACATTTGGGGTATCTGATAACCTTTGATGGTAATTAATTACAATATTGGACAGCACAGAAACAGACTTTTTCTATTATCATAGAAGGTTCTAGAAGACACCTTTCCCTATCTTATGTCTCAAGAGGAGAACAGTTACATATTATTCACTCCCATATTCCCAGCCCATAAATACAGTGAGCGGCTTACAGAAAATGCTTGATAAACAATGTTAACGGAAGAAACCACTACAATTTGTGGTAAGTGATTAATTCATAAACATTATTCAGTTTTGATATTTTCAAATAAAATATTGACATCCATAACCTTGGTAACATTGGCTATTCTTTTCTTTCCTTTTCTTTTTGCTTCTTTCTTGTCTGCTGTCTTATAATTAACTTGAAAGCCCAACTATAGGACTTTTCCGTATAAGTTGTTTCCTCAACAGTTAGTAAGTTTATGTGGAGTTGGCAGCACACTTGGGAGCTGGTATACAAACAGGAAATCACGGTGTCTACAACTCTCCAGCAAACTGCTGATGACAGTAAAGAGAAAAATGAGTCTACAATGATCTCGGTGCTAAAGGTCATTTTCTTTTGAGGAGCACCAATGTATAAGTCTAGATTTGAGATTATGTTAATTATAGTTGCTTCAAATTTTTGAGCATTTCTTAGCTCCTCTTTGTTTAAGTGTGAACTCATAAAACAGATATCAGGGCTTGTTGCAACTGTTCACATGCTAAGAACCAACAGTGTGTGGTGTCGGAGGTTTTTACATGTACTGGCCATCAGTGTTCAATGTAGGGCATTATGGGATGCTGCTTTGGGGCTCAGTGGCAGGGTGACAGTAAGGTATTGTCATGTATTTGCCTCTTGGCCTCTTTTAAATGATAGATGAGTGTTACAAGGAGAGGGCCCCTTGTTTGCCCCCCCCCCGCCCAGCTAGCTTACACCCAGAATAACCATACAAAAACTGTATTAATTAAATTACTGCTTGGCCCATTAGCTCTAGTTTCTTATTGGCTAATTCTTACATCTTAATTTAACCCATTTTTATTAATCTGTGTATGGCCACATGGCAGTGGCTTACCGGAGATTCTAACTGGTGTCCATCTCAGGAGGAGGATCCATGGCTTCTCTTCCTCTGCCCTTCTTCCTCCCAGCATTCAGTTCTGTTTTCTCTGCCTACCTAAGTTCCGTCCTATCAACTAGGCCAAGGCAGTTTCTTTATTCATTAACCAATGAAAGCAACACATGAACAGAAGAACCTCCTACACCAGATGAGAATGCCAGAAATATGACTGGGAATAAAACTATTCTTTAAAAATCAGAGGCCTACAAATTACCACACTGTGTGGTGACAGAGGCGTTTAGAAAGGAAGGAGGCCATTGTAAACAGAGTGCTAATCATGGCTCACACTGCTGCATGCCTTCAGTATGCGGGTTTTATCCACACACTCTCCCCAATCCTACACCGGGTCTATGAAGTCAAGACTGACTTCCCCAGAAACACAGAGAAGGGAAGTAACTTACCTGCTCCAGGTATGGCTGGCAAGAGCATAGCAGAGCTGGAATTCAAACCAGACACCCTGGATCTGTAGACCGTAGCCTGACTGTCCTCACCGGGAGACCCATGGGAGAGACAAAACATTCCTGAAGCAGATGGTACACAAAGGAGTGGGGTGGAGCCGGAACAAACATGCCACACACGTTCCAAGGCTTGTCTAGAGTGGCTCAACCTTTCGATGGGCGTCTTGTCTCGGTAACATAATCGTTTTCTGACATTTTATCCAGGAGAAATTAAAAAAAAAACCCACAGTTTTTACCCCTAGTTTTTACTCTAACAACTAGCATTTGACCAACGCTCCTCTGTGGCAGGTTTATATGTTCTACAGTCATCCTTTGAGATGGGCCTGGTTCTATGTGACAGTCAATCAGCTGGCGACTAACACATCTCCAGTGACAAAAATGTTAGGCTGTCCTCAGGGCAGGGGAGGAGCAACAGGGACTCTGACTCTGTAAACCTCATCCTCACATACGCTAAGGCAAAGCCACTCGGAGATAACTAGGAAACGAGTGTGACCCCCTCACCCAAATCCAGTGTCAGAAACACAAAAGCTGCAAAGAGGATGCCTCTATGCCTGGTGTGGAAAAGCAGCATCATAGGTAAGTGAATTCTGAGAAAGCCCAGAGAGGGAGTCTTATATCTTAATGGATGAGTAGAGTTTACATGGTACTCTAGAATAGGCCAGATCCCCCGTGCACAGCCACACAAAGCTAACTGCAGGATTGGTGCCGGATAATTGTCTGTATTCTGTCAATCATGATTTAAATAAACGCTGATTGGCCATTAGCCAGGATGTATAGGTGGGACAACCAGACAGGAAGTAGAGGCGGAGCAAGGAAAATAGGAGAATTCTGGGAAGCAGGAAGCCCTCTCTCTCTCTCTCGGGACTCCTGCCCAGACCACCGAAGAAGTAGGATGGGACCTGCCCTGCTGAAAAAGGTGCTGAGCCATGTGACTGGCATAGATAAGAATAATGGATTAATATAAGCTACAAGAGCTAATAAGAAGCCCAAGCTAATGGGCCAATCAGTTTATAACCTAATGTAGATTCTCTGTGTGATTTTCTTTGGGACTTGCCGGCTGTGGGAACTGGGCAGGATGGAAACCTCAACTAACAGACCCTTCATGTTACATAGGATGGAGAAGGTTCCAAGCATCTGGAAGCAACCTGGGAAAGGTGTCCCTGTGTAAGAGATAGCTGACACCTTGCTTAATAAGAATCCTTTACCCCTTTAGAGGTAACAGTTCTTACTCACTGCATCTTAAAATAAAATTAGCCAGGGCTGGGGAGATGGCTCAGCAGTTAAGAGCACTGGCTACTCTTCTAGAGGACCCAGGTTCAATTCCCAGCACCCACATGACAGTTCTAAACTATCTATAACTCCAGTTCCAGAGGATATGGTGCCCTCACACAGACATGAATGCAGGCAAAACACCAATGTACATAAAAATAAATCTGGGCGGGAGGGAGAAAAATTAAGATAAACTTAAGAAAATAAAATTAAACTAACCACATTAACCAGGGATCCTGTGGGAAGACTGCTCTACAGTAGGTGCAGACAGCTATACAAGTCTTCACTTGGAGCTGAAGGGTGTCAGAAGATGAAAGACAGGACTGGGAAGCAAGTTCTGTTGGGGAAGAGCGTCCATGAAAGCATGAGGACTTGAGTTCCTTCCCTAGAACCCATCTGAAAAAGAAATTGCCGGGTGTGGTGGTGTGAGTTCCCAGTCTCAGCACTGGGCAGGTGGGGACAGGCAGATCCCTGGAGCTCGCTGGCCAGCTCACTAGCCGCTTAGTGAGCTCCAGGCCAGTAAGAGACCTTGTCTTTAAAAAGGCAAACGTCACTAGGCGGTGATGGGGCACACCTTTAATCCCAACACTCAAGAGGTAGAGGCAGGGTGGATCTCTGAGTCGGAAGCCAGTCTGGTCTACAGAGCGAGTTTTAGGATAGCCATGACTACACAGAGAAATTCTGCCTTGAAAAACTAAAATGAAAAGCCAAATGATGGCTGAGATTATCTCCTGGCCTACACACTCCTGTACCTGCATACACAGACAGATACACAGAGAAAAAGATACACACACACACTCACACACACACACACACACACACACACGTGTACCTGCATGCACACAACACACAGAGACACATAGTCAGACACAGATACACCTACAGAGAGAGAGAGAGACAGCGAGAGAGAAAGAGGAAACCCCTCAAAGGCTAGAATGCAGAGCTACGCCGCAGTGGAGGAAAAAACCTGTAGGCGCTCTTCTGAGATAACGATTCCTCCGCTCCTCCAAAGCTGGGCACTAATGACTGGGCTACCATGCTGCCGTTGCTAGGTGTCTCCTCAGAAGCATTCCTCTAGGAGAGCAGTCCTTAACTTTCTAATGCTGCTGTGACCTTTGAATACAGTTCCTCAGGTTGTGGTGACCCCAACCATAGGGTTATTTTCGTTGCTACTTCATAACTGCAATTTTGCTATTGTTATGAATTGTAATATAAACATCTGTGTATTCCAATGGTCTTAGGTGACCCCTGTAAAAGGCGTTCAGTCCCCAAAGGGGTCGAGACCCACAGGTTGAGAGCCGCTGCTTTAGGAGTTGCTGAGAAACCTGTCTGCTGCTTTAGTCTTGCACACTTAAGACCGCTAGGATTTTCTTGTACCCCGAGGGAAAGTAACACACTAATCCGATTTTCAGTCCTCATAATCCATCTTTTGGTCCTACTATCTCACCACACACTTAACACTGTGCTTAGAAGATCCTCAGAGTTTTCCTTGAGGAGCCAGAAGCCCTGGCATGAGCTAAGTGGAGAAGGTGGGGGCTCCACGGCAAAGGGGGGGAGCTTCAGGAAGAAACTGGTCTCCACCACTGCAGATGGTTGGCAAGGTGCTGTCACCAAGCTGAATGCTGTCATCTAATTTTTCTTTAATTAATATCTCACACTTCCAAACAAAGTGTGCGAAACTGCGAGGGGCTCTGCCAAAATTTCCCCCAGCTTACATAAGCCCTGCTCGCGCAGCGCTGGGGATTTGTTAGTGCTCTGAACATTCTGATGGAATCACGGCTGCCGTGCTGTACACAGACCTGACACTAGTGTCCCCGTCAGTCGGAGGAGACCTCCTTCACAGAGCTCGTGCTGGCTGTTGGAGATTCACACATCATGCATGACCATCAAAGGATTTGCACACATACATCCTCTTCCCTGTGCCCCCTTTCTCCCTGCTGGAGAAGAACTCTAGAACTCTCTATGAACTCTCTGTGTTCAGTATGAAAGGAAAAATAAAGGGAACGTCATCGCTAGGCAGAGAACATTTTCAATTCAGGATTTATTTACTTGGCAAACACCAGGCCCAAGAGTCGGTTCAAATGTCATGCTTCTCTGCGTCACTTCCTATGCCGCTCATCCATGTGGAATTGGTTCCAGGATCCCCAGGAAAACACCCAAATCCAAGATGCTCAAGTCCCTTATATAGAACAATGCAGCATTTGCATATAGCCTACACACATATGTTCTGCATCCCTTCTGGGTCACTATCATAGCTAATTCAATGTCAGTGCTCTGTACATGAATACACTGCCTGGATAGAGAATAATGATATGAAAAAAATGACCATGTTCAATACAGACATATTTTTCCCCAGATTGTTTCAGTCTGTAGTTGCACAGATGTGGAAGAAACCCATAGATGTGGAAGGTTAGGTGTATCTGCTATTCCAAGCAAATCTCTCGGCCTTTTGTGATTTGGAAAGCTTTATTTTGGTCATTTTTACATCGAAGATTCTTGAAGCATGCTAAGAATAATAATAAGTGCCTATTAAGCCAAAGTGAAAAGGATGCCGCAGTTCCCAGCGCAGCATCACTCGTGGGAATCACTCCGTGCATCCAGGTCCATCAGGCAAGGCTTCTGTTCAGGTCATGTAGACAGATGGGTGCTTGGGGCCTCGTAGACCAGAGCCTCTAGGGACGGGGGTCTTTCAAGTATCTACTGGGCTAGAAAACATTTTTTAAAATATCATTTCCTTTCATCTCCTCATGACTTTCAAGGTGAGTAATGTCAACACCACCCTACAGGAGAGAAAAACCAAGTTGAGAGAGGTCAGAGGTTGGGTCATTGTCTCCAGGTCACAGAGTCAACGCCACTCACTCACCTGCCAAGTTCATGTGATGCCTGATACCACAGTCTTTGAAGGTCCTGATGATTAATCTGCCACTTAGTTGCTTCCTGACCTGGAACATTCCCAGGCTGGACCCAATTACTGCTTTGGTCAACAGCGGTGGGGTGGGTGGGATGGGGTGGGGTGGGATGGGAGCCCTTTTTTGAAAAGTGGTAGCACATTTTTTTTAAGGAACCCTGGTAATTCTGAGCCCTTTCTTTATAACTCCACTCAGAGAGCAATGACTAATTATGAGACAAGCATTATGTAACACAAGAAATAACACATTCAAAGTGCTTAGATACAGCCAATAAACTGTAAGCGATGCAGAAATTGGGAGAAAGGGAGCTTGCCGGTAAGCTAAGATAGTGCTGGACACAGAGAAGGCTCACACTGGGACGGACAACTGACAGGTGTGGGGATGAAAAGACACCAAGGAACGTGCAAAGCTTGGGACACCGTTGTCATGCGGCTCCCAAAGTGTTGGAGGTTGAGGTGAAACTGTCTGCATTTTCCTGTAGGAGGATCTACATTTGAAACAAATAAAATTTTGCCTAGGATACACAGCTGAACAACTGAGCTGACTCTGTGCTTCGGCTCACATTGGGAAAGGTGTTTGGAGAGGACTATGCAAAGCCAGGTGGCTGCAACAATCACCAAGAACATACATCTGTTATGAACATATTTCCTCTATTAAATATTGAGAGGCCATATCTTCTTAAAGACATTTTATGTGTTGTGTGCATGTGTGGCCTGGGGGAGTTGACATGTATCATGTACATGCAGGTGCCAGTGGAGGCCAGAAGAAGGCATGGAAATCCCCTGACCCAGGAATTAAAGAAAATTGTGTGTTGCCTAATATGGGTACTGGCAACTGACCTCAGGGTCCTCTGAAGGAGTGGGAAGCATGGGGGGTTAGCTGTGAGCCGTGAGAGGAAGTACCCCAAGGCTACTTCTCTCAAGTCCAGACAGCTTGCCTGCCCCTCTCCACCTCCCAGAAGAACAAAGCTGGCTCACATCACCCAGGCTTTTCTGGGAAGCCACCACATCATCTTCGCTGACATCAGCAGAGGTCACACTTTCTTTGTTCTACTCTGATGTCAGCATAAAACCAAGGTGCTTTCCTACGCCTACGTTTCTTCCTCTTTCTAGGTTAATATCTAAGAACTTTTAAAATTAATAATCTATGTTTGTTACATGTTGGGGAGAACGAGAAGAAGGCTTATGACTGAATGGGAAATTTATTTCCCTAGTTCAACTGACAAACAGGAGCTAGGTGGAAGGACCTACCTGCAAGTAGTGTTTCTAGAAATATGTTTCCTGGGGTCTTTAGGAGAAAGATAATTCCAGAGCCTTTGCGTTATAGTAAAGTTTATTTTAATTTAATTCATACAGCTTCAAATTCTCTTGCTATTTTGGATTCATTCTCTCGTGTATTTCCCTGCTTCTTCCTTCCAGGTTTTAAATCCTTTGCTGATTTCTTTGAGCCCTTTAGTAATAAAGCATAATCGATTATTACATCAAAAAGTTTTAGAATAGAGGCTTCGATTTTACCTCATCATTAGTCATCCTGATGTCCCTGAGCAAGTCAAGAACTGAAAGCTAGACTCCAGCATGGAAATGACAGCGTCTGTACTGTACCGCCCTCCATGCAGCGGAGCACCGCCCTCCATGCAGCGGAGCACCGCCCTCCATGCAGCGGAGCACCGCCCTCCATGCAGCGGAGCAATCCAAAGCTCTGACTGTGGATTCTTGGTCTGGAAGTGACCAAATGCCAATCTAACCAGCTTTTGTTACTGGTGCTTTTAGTTAAAAAACAAAAACAAACAAACAAAACTAAAAAACAAAAACCCCTCCTCTCTAATGACCACGACTTCTCCCTTCTTCCCTCCTTCTCCCCCACTTCCCGTACACACTTATGTATTTGTGTATGTGAGTGCACATATGTACTGGTGTAATACCCAAAATTAAACTATAAACCCCACCCGCCCAAGGACCAGATAACATCCTGGGATGCTGGGAGTTGTAGTTCTTGACAAATAACAACAAAGCCTCATGGGAAAGTACAGTGGCCTATGAGTTTTGGCCATCAAAGTGCCAGCACCTGTCTAGGGACCACTCAGCTGGAAGTACTGGGCAGTGGTCCTGAGAGTCCATCTTAGTCAATATTTAAAGTTAATAAAAAGTTGAGTTAAATATGGCTCAAAAACGGTGGAACTGCTTTTTCTCTGGTGACTCTCAGAATTAACATATGCTGAGGGAAACCTCAGGTGTTGGTCCTCGCCTACCTTGTTTGAGGTGGGGCCTCTTGTTCACTGCCGTGTGTCCCAGGCAGCTGGACTGCGAGCTTGTCTCCACCTCCCAGCTCACTGGAAAAGCATTAGCATTACGGGCGCATGCTACGACACCTGACTTTACATGGTTCTGGTGTGAACTCAGTATTTCGTGCTTGTATGGCAAAGGCTTTATGTACTGAGCCACTTCCTAGCCCAACCACCACTTCTTGGCACATCCACATCCACACCTACTTTTATTTCTCAGTAATAGCAAATAGTCAAGATGTCGCCCAATTGTAAAGCATAAACTCACCTTCAAGGGTAGACCCTCAGTTATGTGGTAATGGGAATCAAACTATTTGGTTTGTTATTCTAAAAAAAAAAAAAAAAGAAAGAAAGAAAGAAAAAGACAAAAAGCACAAGTCTTCTTCGATAGGAAAGTTCTGGGTTCCAGGGCTCCAGACATGAAAAGCCCTACTTGAAAAAGAGTTGAAAGTCTGAACTATAAAGAGCATGCTTAAGCAACATTGGTGAGGAATCTGGCAGCACACTCTCTACAGCCTTTCCCTCTCCTGACTGCCAACTCTCTCTGCTGCCCTCTGGTGAGAATTCAGCCTTGTGGTATAAGTCCTGCCTACGAAGTCCAGCATGGCGCAAGTTTAGCCAATGAGCATAGTCCTAATGGTCCCTCAAGGGTCCTTGTGTTAAAATGCTTAGCAACCATAGTATCTTGTTACGGTATATATGAAACTAGAGTATAACTATGTGAGAAATTATGCAGATAGTGTTTTATTTGAAAATGATTGGAAGCAGGGAGGAATTGCCCAGAAGTTTTCCATATGCTAACTGCTTTTCCCTCAGGTCTGGAAATAAAAACAAACTTAATCATTCCAACGGTACTGAATAACAGTGTGTTTACCCGTTCAGTCCTTATGCCAGTTCGTTCCCAGATGCACATATGCTCAGAAAAATAGAATCTATGGTTAAAACCTAAGCTGTCAGCTCCCAATGCAATTATACATACCTACTGGGTACAAGCCACTCTGAGGACGCACAGAGACGTGACCCTTCTATCCACAGGAATTTCTGGTTTTGGAAGTTGTCTAGAAGCACAAGTTCCTGGCTGCAAACAGGCTCAAGGTTTGGAAAACAAATCAGCATCAGAGCTAAAATCCCTTCCTGGGGGCTGAAAGGCTTGCTGCTCTTGAAGAGGATGGAGTTTCCAGTACCTACTCCTACTCGCCCCGCCTCCTCTAACTCTAGCTCCAGGAGACCCAGCGCCCTCTTCTGGCCACTACAGGCACCTACACACATATGGTAAACACATCATCATCATCATCATAACTCTTACAAATAATAATAAGAGAAAGAACATCCAAAAGTCCCTTTTCGTTTTCCAAATTGATGACCAGCCTCTACCTGAAGTTGGAAATAAAATCTAAGCACTAATTGCTCACTATCCAGGATGAATTCTTCACCCCTTAGCCATTTGCTCCACGCATAGATCTGCTTTCTATATTGCTCTGTGTGGCCACATTCCCTGCCACATTCCTGGAGAATTTTTATGAAGTGACCTTCTGAGTTGAAAATAATTCTTTCAACAAACGCATACTGGTTACTGCTTAGCATATCATTATTTTAAAATCTATTCATGTGCTAATGCAAAAATCAAGTGCACCCTAGGTTAATGCAGGCATTTTAAATTAATCATCCAAAAATTTAAATGCTCAGGGCCTGGTAGCATGTGCCTATCATCCCAGCACTTAGAAGGTGGACGCTAGTGGAAGAGGAATTCAAGGCCGGTCTTGACTACATAGCAAGCCTGAGGCAAATGGGCCCTATCACACAATGAAACAAAACAAAATTTTTAAATGCATTTAACAGACAACATCATAACCTTTTTCTTGCTGAGCTGTGGTTGCTGTTGCCAGGATAGTCTTGGCTGTCGCTTTCTGACAAACGCCATCTCTTGAATAACTTGTTTTTGTCCCGAGAAATACCAGTCCCATATGTACAACTCTTACAAATGCCCCAAATATTTTTCACTTCATAATTTTGCTGCATGTCTGCAAGGTAATTAGAATGGATCAGACATCTTTTGGATGTCCATAGCTCTAGAATTTCAATTCGAATGGTTGAAGCACACTGCCTGGGCAAGGTAAGACAGTGGGGAAAACATAGAGGAAACCATCTATGAAAAGAGCTACAAATGAATCAATGAATTCAATCGAATGGGGCATTGGTGACCTGTAATCGATCGAATGAGCCATTGATGACCTGTAATCAATCGAATGAGGTATTGGTGACCTGTAATCAATCACATGAGGCCTTGGCGACCTGTAACCCAACATCTAGATTTAGTCCATCCCTCCAGGGTGACTCATTGTAGGTTCTGGCGGGTTTGTTAAATCACCTTCCCTCTGAGCTTTAATCCTGCTCTCCCTCTCAAACAATTTAGGGATACTTAAATTCAGTCAGTGTGCTGGGTCTCTGTGAGTAATCCTACTTAGCCCGAAATAGAACCCAGGTGCTCGGGTGCACTTGAGGGATGCGTTTTGGGCCGATACCAACACCAGTCAGGAACTGTGCATTAGGTGTTTATTCTTCAATATCAGGGAGCACTAAGAGGACTTCTTTCCAGGTATAAAATGATTTTAGCAGGAAATTTAAGATAACATCATCCCTGCCCTTCTCTGTCCTTAATGATCAGATCCAGCATGCTGGTTAAGTTCAACATTACAATATTTGCAATTTCACGGACAATAATTTAATCATCTAGATCAAATAGGGCTGAGTGAGTGGGGGTGCTTGCAAATTATCTCAAGATCACATCTCCCAGTTTGCAATTCATTTCTCCAGCCATGGAAATAAATGAGTGCACAGTTTTTTTTCTGATTTGAAATCAGACAATATACAGACAATATAAATAAAAGAAACTGAACCTGTCTTTTCTCTCATTTCCTTGTACTTTGCTTTTTAATTGATGCACAAATATATAAAAGTTGAACATACTTAAAAGCAGCCATGTAATGGTCAATATGTGCTGAATCTTGTATAATGTTTTAATCATTGTAACTACCCATCTCCAACATTTATCAGAATTTTGTGATAATATTTTTTCCAAAATTCTTTCTTCTAGCTGTTTGAAATGTTCAATACACAGTACCAAGAGCTTTCCTAATCCTCCCTGACTGTAGCCTAGAACTCATTCATGAGTCCCCTCTCCTCTTTCCCTCTTCTCCTCTCTCCCAATATCTGTTAACCACCATTCTACTCTCAAGGTCACACATGAAAGAGTGCAGTATCTTTTTCTGTGTCCAGCTTGTTTCACTTAACATGATGATCTCCAGTTCCATCCATGTTACCACCAACGATTTCGTTCTTCTGGATTGCTGAATAATTATTCCATTTTGTACCACATTTTCTTTACCCGTTCACCAGCTGATGAACACTTTGGTAGACCCATTTCTTGGTTATTGTAAATAGTGCGTTGATGCACGTGGACACGCAGCTATCTCTTTGACATAGTGACTTAATTTATTTTGGTGGTGTGCCCAGCAGCAGGACGGCCGGGTTATTTTCTAGTTCTATTCTTTATTTTTGAAGAGTAGATTTCTTCTTTTTTTTTCTGAGCTGTATTTGTATTTATGAGAGATCTTTTTAAGGTCAGTAAATTTTAGATCCTCTGCTAAAGAAATGGACCCTATTCCATGATTTAAAAGAGTGGGTTTTTCCCAACAGAAAGAGAGAACGCTCCTTTCATGCCACACAACGCTGAGAAGTCATGGCTCCTTAGCAAGTATGGAGAGTTTTTTGTTTGTGTGTTCATAGCATTTTTTTTAATTCAAAGGAAGAGGCAAAAGCAAGCAAGCAAACAGTAGGTGTGTCTTCTGCACACTTGTTTTAGCTTTTGATGGAGTTTGTTTTCTTTTCCCCAAGGAAGAGCACAGGGTTTCCTTCACACTGGGACCCTATCAGGTCACAGAGCCTCTCAGGTGCAGCTCCTGCTGCAAAGTCTCCAGCATCCTACACCAGCAATAAGAAGCATACCAACAATCCCAAGAATGCGCCAGAATAGGCATGGCACATTTTCATTTGATTGGCGTATTTGCCAGTATTGAGGAGTGGGCCTGCCTTTTGTACCGGCTGCCCAACTCCTGGATGCCCAGCTAGCTTAAACCCTGGAATAACCACACGGAAATTGTATTAATTAAATTACTGCCTGGCCCATTATATCTAGCCTCTTCTTGGCCAACTCTCACTCTTAATCTAACCCATTTCTATTAATCTGTGTTCACCATGGCTTACCGGGAAAGCTTCTAACCAGCATCAGTCTCAGGCAGGAGAACCATGGCGTCTGCCACACTACCTTCTTCCCAGCATTCCGTTCTGTTTACTCCAACTACCTGATTTCTGCCCTATCAAAAGGCCAAGGCAGTTTTCTTTATTCACCAATGAAAGCAACACAAATATAGAAGAACCTCCTACACCAGACTTGTGCGAATCTCTTGGCAACACTGAGTTAACAATTGCCTCATTTAACTTGGGGTCTTTGAAACATCTTTTTAACTCACTTCCAAGAATAATCTACCCTCTTCCCACTCATCTGTAATACTCTACATAATTTACACGTAATGGGGTGTGTGTGTGTATAAAGTTTATAATATTGCCTTATTCTGAGAATTTTTGGTTTCCCTCAAGACTGGACAGAAACCAAATCTCAAATAAATTGTCTTTTCATCTCCACGTGCCAAGAATGCAGGCCTCTGGTCTCTCTTATAACTCAATCTTAGAACTCATGGTAAGGGAATGCTAAGTTTATGAGAATATTAATGCGAAACAAAAACCCACCTTTTAAATTATACATTTTCAAAGCTCAATTTATTTTTAGGATTTGTTTATACAACAGCTTATAATATCAAATGTGATAAAATAAAAGCATTGACTTAGTTTAGGCCAGATTCCTGGTTAGTCATAAGGACAATCCTGAAAGCTTGCAGAGAAAATAATTGATTTCAATTTTTCTTAAGCCATAAAAATCGCATTGAGTTGAAATGGGTTGTGTTAAGAGCATGAAATGAATTGGAGCCCTGGTCTAGATATGGAAAAGTTGAATGCACATTTTTCATAATTACATTTAGCTCCACACTGTGTGTTCCTGTGAGATTTGACTGCTGAGATCAGTGGACTCAAGCCTAGCTGCTTATTAGAATTCTTTCACGAGCTTTTCAGAATAATGCCAACGGCCCTCCCCTATCCAAAACCAATCAAATCTCTAGAGTGGGACTTAACCATCAACATTTGCAAATATCCCACATAGGCAGGGTTGAGCATCCCTTTGCAGGGTCCCAGCTCAGGATGCAATTGGTAGAAGCTATCAAGACAACTCAGGTGGTAGCACACTTGTTGTGTGAGCAAAAGGGACCTGAGTTGAGATCCATGGCACCCGTGTGTAACAAAGGTTCCACAGTGCGAGTCTATAATCCCAGTTCTAGGGAAACAGAACCCTGAGGCTCGTTGGCCGCTAACCTACCCACCCAATGTTCAGTGTTCAGTGAGACACTGTCCCAAAAGATGGTGAACTACAGAGTGCTTGAGAAAGACCCCAACATTATTGACTTCTGGCCTCCACATGCACTCACATTCATGTAAACTCATACAGGAATGTACACACATGCACATACACACACACATGTGATTGATCACATGACCTGGTCTGGAAATTGCCATTGCATATCTACAGCCAGCAGATAGCAGTAGAGGGGAATAAAATGGCTTCTTTTATTGTTTTATTAATAAAAATAGTGATTTGGATATTAGGGTAAAACCTGGTAGACCCACAGAGCAATGGAGAAAATGATCGGCGACCTCTGCTCTCCAGGCTTCACCACTCAAAGTCCCTGCATCTCTTTGGCCCCTCCTTCTTCCTCTTGTGTATCATCTATCCCTGTGGTCCACTCTGGCCAGCTGAATGTGGACCCCACCCTCCCAATCAAGGCCCAACCCCATTGACTGTCTCGGAGCAACCAAGCAAGCAAACAGAAGCCAACCCACCAGGCTAGTCGCCAGGTGCAGAAACCCAGTCGATGCACAGCAAGCACCAAAAGCATCTTCAAGGATTAAAGAATTTGTTAAAGTCACTCTCAAGGCTGTAGTGTTTGGTTCTTTCCTGAAATGTATACTTAGGTCTGATATTTGGAAAGCTCAGTGTCTGCAACCAAGGCAAAGTATTTGATAGGCTGGAAAAGAGCACGGAAGGGGAAACAATCCCAGAACAAAAGATCATTCTTTCTCAAAAATTGCTTTTATAAAAATATACTAGGAAAACATGAATTCATTTATTTGCTGTCTGTGTATTCATTTATCTGTTGTCTGTTTGTCTAACCTTCCTTCATTTACTTCCTGTGCACATAATGTTTTGATATATGCATAGATCAAGCTAATTAATATATTCACCACCACACATAGCTGTCTCTTCTGTGATAAGAACATTTAACATTTACTGTTGGCAAATTCCAAGTCTGCTATGAATTATTATCAACTATAGTCACCATGCTGCAGAACAGATCTCCAAATGTGTCTGTCTTGTCTATTCAAACCTTTGTGTCCTCTAACACACTGTTTTACCTATGTCTCATCTCTCTTAACTCTCTATGCTTTGTCATCATGATGTTAAAAGAGCCACAGAATTGGAAGTTGGACATATCTTGGATCTGAAGAGAGATGTCTCAGTGGTTAAGAATACTTGCATCTCTTCCACAGGACGCTTGCTCTGTTCCCAGCACCTTCATCTGGTGGCTGTCTAAAAACCCTAGATCCAGGAAAGCTGATGCCCTCTTCTGGCCTTCATGGGAACTGCACACACATGTGGCTGACACACAGACATACACACATACATGTAAACTGAAAAAATGTTTAAAACAGTACAACCTTAATGCATAAACTAGTTTATATTGAAGTTGACGCCCGCCAACTTCAGGGGAGTTTAGGGGGAAAGATGATGGAGCTCCAAATCGCTTTCAAGATTTTCAGAAGCACCGGGTTACTGTCTTTAAAGTTTGCTTTGGAAACTACTCTCTCATCTTTGTAAATCAGTACAGTTTGTACCGTATTCTAAATGCTTTTCCTTGAGCCCATAGATGAGTCATTCTCATTCCTTATCAAAGAAACTTCGTTCACAGCAGACGCTATTACCAAGATCTACAACTGATCAAATGCAGAGAACAAGTGATCATGGGATGCTCAGGCCCCACTGGGACATCCACAACCCAACCTCTACAGTTGAGGCTCAGAGAACATCATTGAAGAGGGTAAGGAAAGATTGGAAGAGGCAGGACCAGGATCCTGCTGCTAGATAATGTCCTCTAGACAGGACAAGGATGCAGCAGTCATGACATTTCAACAGTATGGTGACCTAAACAAGACCTGAATAAAGACAACACCAGTTGTCATTCCAATGTGAATGGGAAAAATTTCACAAGACCCCATGTCCAGATGAAGAGCTACAGAAAACCAAAGGCTGCTACAAAAGAGAATCAGCCCCCGCCCATGAGTCCCTGCTAGGCTACCCAATAAACACAAGTACATATAAGAAGCACTAAGTGGGCACAGTAGGCTTTCTGTGTGTACATAGGCATCAATAATAAGTATAGAAGAAGTCATGAGTTTGAGAGGGATGGGGGGCGTGGAAGGAGTTGGAGCGAGGAGACGGAAGGGGGAAAGTATTGTAGATATGCTACACAATAATGTGTGAAATTCTCAAAAACGTTAAGGTTTGCTTTGAGGTGTATTAGAATTTCAAGGTCAAACCTTTAACAACCTTTTGCAAGGACTACAGTGTGTAGAGTAGAAGCTGAAGACTCGGGTTTCAGTGTCAAGGAGAACTGAGGACATTCACCCAAACTGGTTTTTCTGAGCATTTCAGTGATCAGCTCCTTGGGAGCTGATGGGTTACTTCAAGATCCTTAAATGTGACTCAAATGGGACATTGTCTTTCCAGCAGCTGGAAGGAGATTTGCTGTATCTTGGAGTTTGGCCTCTAGAAAGCATTTGAATTTTAAAATGTTTATATACCATACCCTCTTTCTCCAAAAGGCTTAATAAGAATTTTGGTTAGAATTAAATTTACAATATGGTTACTAGACATTTTATTTTTGCCATGATATCATATAATCCCCTTAGAGTATTGTGTTTCATCTACATAAATATCTGTAATTTTCAGCTGTCTGTCCCTACTCCAACAAATTGCAAAAGACTGTTGATATTTGGCCTCCCAAGTGCTCTCAGATTTGTTTACCGACTACGTTCAGTAATATTTTCAAGCTTTGCCATCAAAATTGTGAGCCTCAGCAGTCAGCGGCTGGGGCATTTCATAACACGGTCTTATACTATTAGAGCTTGACTCTTGTGTACGTGTTAACTTCACAACTGCACAAAGCAACAGGATTGAAGGGCAAGTCCCCATCACTTCTAAGAACCTCTCAAAGGTTGCTTATGATGAGGCCAGTGAGGTGGCTCGGTTGGGTGAAGCACTTGCTGAGCAGACGTGAAGACCTGAGAGCAGGTCCTCCACTTCCACACAAAAAGCAGGGAGGCAGAGACAGGAGGATACCTGGGACTGCTGGTCAGCTCTTGCAGCAGGCACTCTAGTTAAATCTGTGAGCTCTGACCTCAGTGAGACCCCCTACGCCAAAAGAGTGGAGAAGCAATTAAGGAAGACATCCAACACCAACCTCGGGTCTCTCTCACACACAGAGAGAGACAGACAGACACAGAGAGAAAGACGGAGAGAGAAATTTTACAATACAAGAAGTGTTGGAGTAAGAAGGCATATTGGGGACTCTGTGACCTATTGTTCTCAGCCATGGAGTGAGCCTTAAAGACCATAGAGAAGTGGACCATTTCCCTAGGCCTTCTAACTCCAAGGCTGTTGAGTAGATCAGAAGAAAACACAAGGAGCTCACAGGAAACCAGTAGGGATGGCTGGAAGTGAAGAGGACTGAAAGATGGTCTTCTCTTCCTGTCCCCAGACAGGTTCCTGGTAAAGGAGGGACACTGGGTGACAAGTCTGAGCAAACGCCATGAAAGCCCAAGTATATGCCAGTGTGTGTGTCTGTGCGCGCGCGTGTGCTCGTGCCTGTACACACGTGTGCATGTGCTCATCTACCCTGGCTCCAGCATTTTCCATGTAGTTTAGACCTGGCTTAGGAAAGAGGACAGACTGGTTCACCAGAGGTCTAGATTGACTGAGACTGACTGAGGCAATGACCCAATGCCGATGAGAGCCTTAAACAGAGCGACGACTTTGCAAGCAATCCTCTTATGACGTAGCAACTTGGGGGCATCTGGCACTTGGAAATCTCCAGGGCTGGATATCAACTCCAGTTACATGGCTTGATTCATGATAAGCAACCTCTGATGTGATAGAGACCATAAAACAATTAGGGTTGCTAATCATGTCTCCCTGGCAGGAACTCTTCACGTATATATTGGCCCATACCCAGGATAAAGAACGGTAGTGCAACAACCTTTGGGGGTCAGAGTGGGAAGTCCCTCTACTCTGAGGACTGCGCCGAGCCCTAGAAATGGGTCTCAGGTGCCTAGTGCTTCTGGTGCAAAAGTCAAATCTTAGATAAAGACGGAATGACCATCCAAGGCTAATACACAAATTATCTCAGTGAATTTATACATTACAGACAGAGCCAATCCAGCCCAGAGGAACTGAGAATTTGATCATAGGTTAGAGACATATTAATGATTCTTCTTCGGATGGGCGCTTCCAGTGTTAATGACTGTTGAGCAACTGTGCTAGAATTAGTCCAGAACTGAACTCTTCAAGCTTCAAGATCAAGCAAGGTTTCTTTCCTAGGAGCAGATGTCAACATGGAACAAGCGGCAGACGAGTTTGCTGGGTGCAGACAGGAGCCGGAACGGAAGTGGAACATTGCCGCATAGGGAAGAGAACGAAGGAAACCATGCTTAAATGATCGCAGGGCCGAAATATCACTTAGATGCCATTGTCTATGGGGAGTTTTCTGAAGGCATGAACTCAGGGTACTACAAGCAAAAGCCAGCAAACAAGTGTCAAGGGTCCTCAGGAAGGGCCATGCAAACCACGCTCTCAAACTGTAGCAGGCCCAGTCCAATGGTCACACACCGAGACCTGCCAGAGAAGGGCCAAGGCTGCCATGCCAGGGTTCAGGATGAGATTATTCACAGGGGTCTTTGACAGGATATTCTGTGAAGAGGGTGGAAGTCTGGGACACTGCCTGTACCTGCTCTGTAGGAGGTACCCAGCATGCAGGAAGCTACCCACTGTTCAGTGTACCCCCAAGAAATGAAGACTGCTAATCCACTTTATAGGAGGAACCAATACTTGGGTAAAACGCCCCGCCACTGAAAGGCAAGCACCCCACGAAAGCTGTTGGATGCCCAAGGTCTTGACTCCATCAGGCTGATTTTCTTTAGGGTTTTATTCTGATCTGCTGTTATTTCTCCTGGGGAGTCCTTGCGGCCATTGTAATCAGTAGCCCATTTTCACTTTGTGCCTTGGTGGTGCCTCCCCTCCCTGCATCTTCTCCTCCCTCTCTTTCCCCTCCCCCCATCTTTCAGGAGTGTAGAAGTTCCGAGGTCACTCCTCTCTTTAGTTATAATGAAACCCTGAAAGAAAGAATAAGCCACAAGCTCAATAAGAGACTTTTGAGTAGGAAGTGGCAATATTTTGACAGCAGAATTCGAAAGAATAGAATTCAAGATAAATCCATTTCTGTATGTCTTATAAAATTTAGAGACTCTTCATCCCACCAGGAGATATATAGGCTAAAAGCACGAATGAATTCAGGAAAGCCGCCTTCAACAATACTTCCAAATGGACAAGGGAAGCAAGGCCACTGGCTGCGTCTGAGGGACATCTCTGAGCTCTTGGAAGTGACACAGCCTTGGAATCACATCCTTGATGTTAACACTCGGGGTCACTCTCGTCCTGGATGATCACAGGCCAGCTTAACAGGAAAAGCTTATGTCTTTTTTTAGGTCCCAGAACGTAAAACATTCAGCTATTTTAGGACTTCATTTACTGCCGTTTCTATCCCCTGTTGTCATTGTCTTTTCCTGTGTGGCCCTCCACTAAAGTGCAACAGGCACTGTTGACCCTTGGGGATCTGGCTCCTTCCCAATCATCGTATGACCCCCTTAAGCATCTGTGATATGGGATCCTGCGCTAGCTAGCTGATAGCTGCATGCTAAGTTATCCTCAAAGTGTGGTTGGTCATTTCTACAAGTATTTATATCTTTCAAAATAATATATCATCTAATCAATTAATTAGCATCATAAAAAGTCAAACCAAAAATAAAGATAACGATAAAATATGGATGACTCTATTTTTTTCTATCCTTTTTTTATTGCAAAATTTGATGAATATGTTTGGGCCACTGCCAGAGCCCTGTGATGTTGGCCTGTTCCCTCAGCGCACAGCCCAGTTTCCTCGCCAAACTCAGCCAAGCCCTTTGACAGCACCTGTGCCTATGAGCCCTGCACTCTACATCAAAGGCTCCACGCTCACCCTCAGCAAGATCCTCTCCACACACTGTTTATTCCTCATGACAAGTGCTCTCTTCCTTTCCTGGCTGGAGCTTTCTCATCTGCCAGCTCTTAAGAAAAAACAAAACGAGAGGCAGAGACCCACGGCGGAGCACTGGACTGAACTCCCAAAGTCCAGCTGAAGAGTGGGAGGAGTGAGAATTTGAGCAAAGAGGTCAAGACCATGATGGGGTCACCCACTGAAACAGTTTACCTGAGCTAATGGGAGCTCACCAACTCCAGCTGGACAGGGAAGGAACAAGCATAGGACCAAACTAGTCCTTCTGAATGTGGCTGACATTTATATGGCTGGGGCAGACTGTGGGTCCACTGGCAGCGGCACCAGGATTTGTCCCTACTGCATGTACTGGGCTTTTTGGGAACCTATTCTCTTTGGATGGATACCTTGCCCAGCCTATATATAGTAGGGAGGGCCTTGGACCTTCCCCAAAGCAATGTGCCTTACCCTCTCTGAGGAGTGGATGGGGGTGGGGTGGGAGGGTATGTAGAGGGAATGGGAGGAGGGGAGAAAGTTGGAACTTGGATTGGTATGTATAATTTTAAAAAAAGATAATTTATTTTCTTTTTTAAAAAATTTAAAAAATAACAAAAAGAAAAAATAAAACAGTAAGAGTGTGGGGTCAATAAACTAGTATTTATCAAAACCTAGGCTTGAGTAAACTGGGAAACGCCTTAATTTATCAATATAAACTTGATTAGGAACAGAGTTTTCTTTGTAACTTATTTTCAGTAAATGTTCAAGATGTATTACTGATCACTTAAACATTTTAATTCTGTTTGTGAAATAAGTGGCCGTTGGTTGCACACACATAGCAATGTGCTGTGTCAGGACTCTAGGGCTGAACGTCTTTCCAGGATGGATTATGGAAATATTAAAAGTCATGGCCCCATAGCGTTTGCTCTGTAGGTGTCCTCGGATGGGAAGGAGCTGGGCGTTGAGTGTGGAGAGACATGCGCTGTGCTGCAGAGTCCTGAGGCGCCCTAACAAACCCTTCTCTGCTTCCATTTTAGGGGGTGTCTCTTGTTCTAAACGTCACTTTACTGGCGCTTAAGCTACTGGAGGCTGCGGCTCCTTGCTCTCCAGGGACCCACTTGCTCTGCTGTCCACCATGTGTGCAGACTCTCCTTTCTGTCTTGGCTTCCGTTCCAGTTGCTTAGAGCTAGGCAACACGCCCACACTTCTTCCCTGGTGATTCAAGCGCTACAAAATGGCTACATTTTACCTTTTTCAGGGGAAAAGAAGCTGTGAATCCATGAATTTTTTTTTGCACTAAAATCATCTGAGGCCTTTCCATTTTAACACAAAGAAGAAAATGCCTGCAAACTTCTAATCTTGGTTCTGCAAACACTGACTTGAGGGACGGCCTCCTACTACTACTGCTCCTCCTCCTCCTCCTCCTCCTCCTCCTCCTCCTCTTCCTTCTCTTTTCCCCTTTCTCATCTAGAGTCCTTGGTAACTCTGAGACCTGAACTATCTCTGCTTATCAAGCTGGTTAGGGAAATTCAGGAGGAATCTGGAAGTCCTTTTTGAATGTACTGATTCTGCAAAGGGTCGTGGGATGTATTCCAGATGCCTTGGAACCAGATAAAGGTGATGCTTTGTTTTAAGGCCTTATTTCATCACATAACTGCCATTTCCTCTCTTTCTTGCCCCTTTTCCTCTTTTTCGTCTTCCCTTTCTCCTTCTTCTCTCTAGTCCCTCCCTTCTTTCCCCTCCTCCTCTCTGCTCCTCTCATTTTGGCTTATTCATGTATATATTCTCTTTCCCCATCCATCAGGTTTTTTTTTTTTTTTTTTTTTTTAAGATGAAGCAGCCACGGAGCAAATGCTAGGAGAGCTTCAGAAAAGTCAGGGGACCACTGTCTCCAGCCCTAGCGCAGGTTGGGAATACATTATCCATTTTATTTTTAAAGATGAGTGTGGTGGTCACGATGTAAAACAGTGGAAAAATTCAATACCACACCACAGCTCAGATTCCAGCAACGAAACATTCCTCCTCATCCCACGCCACCCCCACGGCAGGAACAGGCACACAGAATGCAGTCTACCGTCCTCCCAACTTCAAAGTCCCCAGCATAAGGGACAAGCTGCCACAAGACTCAGGCAGCCAGCGCGGAAAGCTCCAGGAATTACCAATATCAGAAAGAGGGGCGGCTCACACCCTAGGAAGGAAACCAGGCCTTTGAAGCTACTTTGGGGGAATGTGAGGGCAGGAAGACCATTCTAGATTTGTGAGCACAGTGAAGCTATTGACAAGCCAAGTCTTTCATTCTTTTATCAGAGAAGCAAACCAGCTGCCCTATGAGTCGTGTGATGGCAAAGGGTTAACAACATCCTCTCTCCCAAGCCAGGGCATGAGGAAGTCTCCAGGGACCCATTAAAAACAGAGGGAACTGCTCATTGTCCTTAGGCACTTAGCTGTTGGAATGGAAAGAGAGGAGCTGCATAAACAAGCTAAGCTGTCCATAGTGGGTTTGAACTGTGGCTGCACGCATCCACAATTCCTTGCTGTGGACAATGCAACCCTGGAAGAATCGTGGGGAGGAGTGGGACTTTAAAAAACTACTCTCCTTTCCAAAAACAAGCAGCTCTGGGTGCTCCCACTAGGCATTAGACCCGTGTTTGCCTGCTAAGGAGGGAATTCATTGTTGCCACCTGGAAAAGTGGCTATCCCAAGACTGGGAAGGAATCTTGAACACATGGAGAGAATGGCACACCGAAGATGTCTCCTAGGAGTGGGAGTGAGCAGCTCTTACACAGGGCAACACGACATTTGCAAGTTCCCATTCTCACGTCTTCCCTCACGCTTTTAAGTAGCCTTTGGAAGGTTGTCCGCTGGCTTATTCTGTTTCCAGGAAAGGGCCAGATCCTTCAGAAGTCACCAAAGTGGTTCAGTAGCTCTGCCGAAGTCAGTTCATGCATGACAGCATTAAACTGAACCGTAAGCTAGCGTTTGGCTGCTGGTGTGAGACATAGGAATAACCATTTAATTGTGTCAATGAATTGTTCATAAAAATGAATATTCTGCAGGTATGCATTCTCTTGGCTGGCCTTTAATGCATAGAGCTCTGCCAGCCTCTGCTTCCTGGGGGCTGGGATTAAAGGCATGCGCCACTATGCCTGGTTAGCATATATGGATTTGTTCTACTCTTGTGTGCCCATGATATGCTGGAAATGCTGGCTAACTCTCACTTAGCCTTTCATATGGTTCCCGGCGGACGGTTCCATTGTAATGAACTCTTCGCGTGATTTTATGGTTGCTGTGACCACGCTGAGGTAAACGCCAAAGTGAGAAAAAAGGCTTCTTCTGTTACTTTGCCTCCAACACTCCAGACCTAAGCAGGAGAAAGGTCTGTTCTTCCTGGTACAAAATCGGTTAGATAAGTAAATACTGAGCCACAGGTTAAAATATTTAGCTCTGGGACTGGAGGGCTGACCAGTGGTCAAGAGGACTTGCAGCTCCTTCCAAGCCACCCAAGTTTGTCACCAGCAATGGCAACCAGTAACTCACAATTGAGGAACCTGGGTGCAGGTCCCAGCACCCATGTAAACGGCAGGCACAGTGGCGCATGTCTGTCACCCCAGAACAGGGGACAGGGACAAACAGATGCTGGTGCTCACTGGTCAGCCAGTCTGAGTGCTGTGCTGTATGTAAATTCAGAGAGACTCGGTCTCAAAAAGTAAGCTGGAACGTGACAGACGAGGACAGCTGGCGTTGGCCTCTGCCCTCCACTCACGCACATGCGTGTTCACACATACAGGAACGCACCCTTAGACATGTGCGCACACACACATGCACGCACACACACACACACATGCATGCGCGCACACACGTGATCTTTTTAAAAATATGATGAATTGAAAGAAGAGAGAGAAGGAAAATAAAAATCTGTACTCAGGAAATAACTGTGTGCTGAGAATATCCTTGGCCAAGAAAATTTGGAAAAACACAGGATCCAAATATCAATCGCTAATCAAGAACATGATGAGAACATTATTTTTAATTTTAATGTTGTGAAACCTTTTCACCATTCTCTACGCTGAAAGAAAGTGTGTGTTTACCCTAGGGGAGACAGAAAGGGCTCACGGGACCTGTGGGTGTGACCTAAGGCAGGAAGTGCAGGTCATGTAGAAGCCACATTCTGAAGCAGCCTTGACAGAGGGCAATGGAAACGCCTCCCCACTGCCAAACAGCTATTGGAACTCTGATAAGATGGTGACAATTTAGCAGTGGGTACAAGTCAGAGACTTCTGAAAGTTAGAAGGGATTAAAAAAAAAAAAAAACTTAAAGAAAGACAGTGTGGCATATGGGCCAATCAGTGTCCCTAATTTACTAACATAGGCTCCAATCTCCACTGCCCTGTGCATCTGGCCCCGCCCCATCAGCTGCAACAGCTTCTTGTAAAGTTGGGGTAGCTCTCAGAACTAATCTCAGGGCTGTACTGCCTGTGTTTCTTACTGTCCCCTCCCCGCACTTCACTCCCTCCCCTCCTATAGCCCGGGAGGTGCCTGGAGGTTCCGTGCTGTCCTCTGTTCTCAGCTTTGTCGTCAAATGCTGCCCACTGTTTGACCAAGTGCCGACATCAGCATTGTGATGCAGTACATCCAAACCAAGCTCACTGGCCACCTCCACCGGGGCCCTCCCACTGCTCAGGGCAGACTGTAGAGATTGCATAGCACAGGTAAATCAGCTGGCCTTGCAAGCCCCAGCCTTCATCCGGTTCAGAATGCGCGTCAGCTGTGCAGGGTAGATGCTGGGATGAAAGAGCAAACAGGGCCAATCTGTCCTTGCCCTCGCGGAGCCGGGGTCCTGGACGCTGGCTTCCTTACTCTAGCCAATCCTGCTAACTCTCTGAGTGGGTTTTTGAGACCCTCCTTCTTTCCTGCGGGTGCTGCTGCTTTCTGCTTCTGATCTCCACGGTCTGGAGCTTTGCTGTCTCAATAGCTTGTTAGCTTCTCACCATTTCACAAGTCTACCGGAAACCAACTTTATCACACCGTCTCTGCTCAGCCTACTTCAGTAGCTCCTCCCTCTTTCCCATAAGCAAAGGGCTGGCCCAAGGACTATGGACACCCTGGGGCAGAAGCTCCAGCTACATCCTTTAAACGTGATCTTCAGCTGTCCATTCATCATGATTAACCAAGGAGCACTCATTCTGTCTTCAGAACTGGGCTATCTACTTAGGTCGCACATAGGAAACCATCCTGCATATTACCTTTAACTTGTCTTCTAAAAAGAAGACATGTACCCCACACTTCAATAAATGATATTTTTGCTCTATGTAACAATATGCCATGTAACCTTTTAGTTTTCATATTGTGGATATCCTTTCTGTGTCATTACGTGGCCTCCTAGTGTACCACTTGACACAGTATTTACTTTTGTGGTATTTCCCAAAGTTATGTAGGCACAACTTTAAAAATTCAAGTATTATCAAAAGACATAGAACAATAAACAGTATCATCCTGTAACACCGCTCCCCACTTCAGCCCTGGCTCCCAGAAGCAGCCATCTAAGAACATTTAGATACTGTTTCTCCTAACATCTCTATGCTTCCAGACAATATGTGTATGCTGCTCTTAAGATTCATTTATACTTTGCTAAATTCACAGTATGATATACTTCCTCATTCGACAACTGAATTCTGCTCCCCCACCATGTGCTAGACATTGTCCAGGATTTAGGGATCTAGCCACTGGTGCGAGAGACAAGGTCATTCCATTCACGGAACTTGAACACTTAGAGAAAAGGCGACTAGAAAGTGTGGCGCTGAGCAAAAGAGCTAACATGCTGCTGTGTTGTGTGCAAAGCATTCGCCAATGATGGAAAGTGGAAAAAACTGGCTTTCGACAGAGTAGCAAAGAAATGTTCCTCTGAGGTGAGCCCTACTTGCTGAGAAATGCCTGCATTGTGAGACACTGGGATGGAACGGAAGCTCTGTGCATTGGAGGAAGGCCTGGTTCTGGGTAACAGAGACCTTACAAAAATGGTTTAGCAAATGAATGTTGCATTTTGCTTCTTACAGTAGCCTCAAGACAGACTAATCAGGGCCCAGGCTCCTTCTCCCTTCTTACTCCTTCAGCTCCATGTCTGGAAATCCCTGGACACCTTAGCATGAAGTCTAAAGATTAAGAAGAATGGCAGAGGAGCAGGGCAGACTTTTTCTGTATGAGTGCCAACTCTGAAATTTCCCATATCTGCTGCCTATGTCTTTTTGGCCAGACCTTAGTCACATTGACGCACCAAGCTGTAGGAGTTAATTGAAATCAGTTTCTATTCTGAGCAGCCATACACTAAGCTAAAATTCGCTTCCTGAAAAAGGAGACTAGGTATCAGGGGCCAATTCATTTTCTATCAAAATAACATTATTTTTTATTTTTTATTGATTATATTGAGCTATACATTTTTCTCTGCTCCACTCCCTTTCTCTCTCCCCTTCTACCCTCTCCCATGGTCCCCATGCTCCCAATTTATTCAGGAGATCTTGTCTTTTTCTACTTCCCATGTAGATTAGATCCATGTGTGTCTTTCTTAGGGCCCTCATTGTTGTCTAGGTTCTCTGGGATTGTGGTTTGTAGGCTGGATTTCTTTGATTTATGTCTAAAAAACACTTATAAGAAAGTACATATGATATTTGTCTTTCTGAGTCTGGGTTACCTCACTCAATATGATGTTTCCTAGATCCATTCATTTGCCTGAAAATTTCAAGATGTCATTATTTTTTTTCAGCTGTATAGTACTTCATTGTGTAAATGTATCATATTTTCCTTATTCATTCTTCAGTCAAGGGGCATTTAGGGTGTTTCCAGGTTCTGGCTATGACAAACAATGCTGCTATGAACATAGTTGAGCACATCCTTGTGGTATGCTTGAGCATCCTTTGGATATATACCCAAAAGTTGTTTTGCTGGGTCTTGAGGAGGGTTGTTTCCTAATTTTCTGAGAAATTGCCAAACTGATATCCAAAGGGGATGTACCATCTTGCACTCCCACCAGCAATGCAGGAGTATTCCCTTTACCCCACAACCTCTCCAGCATAAGTTGTCATTAGTGTTTTTTATCTTGGCCATTCTTACAGGTGTAAGATGGAATCTCAGAGTTGTTTTAATTTGCATTTCTCTGATGACTAAGGATGTTGAACATTTCCTTAAGTGTCTTTCAGCCATTTTAGATTCCTCTGTTGAGAGTTCTCTGTTTAGGTCTATACTCTATTTTTTTTATTGGATTATTTGTTCTTTTGATGACCAATTTCTTGAGTTCTTTGTATATTTTGGAGATCAGATCTCTGTCTGATATGGGGTTGGTGAAGATCTTTTCCCATTCTGTAGGCTGTTGTTTTGTCTTGTTGACCATGTCCTTTGCTTTACAGAAGCTTCTCAGTTTCAGGAGGTCCTATTTACTAATTGTCTCTCAGTGTCTGTGCTACTGGGGTTATATTTAGGAAGAGGTCTCCTGTGCCAATGTGTTTAAGTGAACTTCCCATTTTCTCTTCTATGAGGTTCAGTGTGGCTGGCTTTATGTTGAGGTCTTTAATCCATTTGGACTTGAGTTTTCTGCATGGCGATAGATATGGATCTTTTCCATTTTTCTACATGTTAATATCCAGCTATGCGAGCACTATTTGTTAAATATGCTTTCTTTTTTCCATTTTATATTTTTTTTGCTTCTTTGTCAAAAATCAGGTTGTTGTAGGAGTGTGGATTAATAATTTGTTTTTTTTAATTCTGTTCCATTGGTCTTCCTGCCTGTTCTTATATCAACACCAGGCTGTTTTCAGTACTGTAGCTCTGTAGTAGAGTTTGAGGTCAGGGATTGCGATGCCTCCAGAAGTTCCTTTACTATACAGGATTGTTTTGGCTATCCTGGGGTTTTTGCTTTTTCGTATGAAGTTGAGTACTGTTCTTTCGAGGTCTGTGAAGAATTTTGCTGGAATTTTGATGGGCATTGCATGAATCTGTAGATTGCTTTTGCTAAGATTGCCGTTTTTACTGTGTTAATTCTACCTACCCAAGAGCATGGGAGATCTTTCCACTTTCTGGTGTCTTCTTCAATTTCTTTCTTCAAAAATTTAAAGTTCTTGTCATATAAGTCTTCCACTTGTTTGGTTGGAGTTACTCCAAGATATTTTATGCTATTTGTAGCTGTTGTGAAGGGTGTTTCTCTCATTTCTTTCTCAGCCCATTTATCATCTGTGTACAGGAGGACTACTGCTTTTTTTAATAGTTAATATGTATCCTGCTGCATTACTGAAAGTGTTTATGAGTTGTAGAAGTTCCTTGGGGTCACTTATGTAAACTATCATATCATCAGCAAATAGTGAGAATTTGACTTCTTCTTTTCCAATTTGTATCCTCTTGATCTCCTTTTGTTGTCTTATTGCTCTAGCTAGGACCTCAAGAACTATATTGAATAGATATGGAGAGAGTGGACAACCATGTCTTGTTCCTGATTTCAGTGGAATCGCTGGGAGTTTCTCTCCATTTAGTTTGATGTTGGCTATTGGCTTGCTGTATATTGCCTTAATTATGTTTAGGTATGTTCCTTGTATCCCTGCTCTCTCCAAGACTTTTATCATGAAGGGATGTTGTATTTTGTCAAATGCTTTTTCAGCATCTAATGAGATGATCATGTGGTTTTTATTTTTCAGCTTGTTTATATGGTGGGTTACGTTGACAGATTTTCATATGTTGAACCATCTCAGTATCTGTGGGATGAAGCCGACTTGGTCATGGTGAATGATGGTTCTGATGTGTTCTTGGATTCTATTTGCTAATATTTTATTTAGTATTTTTGCATCAATGTTAATGAGTGAGATTGGTCTGTAATTCTCTTTCTTAGTATTGTCTTTCTGTGGTTTGGGTATCAGGGTAATTGTAGCCTCATAAAAAAGAGTTTGGCAATATTCCCTCTGTTTCTATTGTGTGGAATAATTTGAGGAGTATAGGTATTAGTTCCTCTTTGAAAGTCTTGTAGAATTCTGAGCTGAAACCATCTGGTCCTGGGCTTTTTTTGGTTGGGAGACTTTTGATGACTGTTTCTATTTCTTCAGCAATTATAGGTCTGTTTAATTTGCTTATCTGGTCTTGATTTAATTTTGGTAAGTGATATTTATCCAGAAAGTTGTCTATTTCCTTTAAGTTTTCCAATTTTGTGGAGTACAGGTTTTCAAAATATGACCTAATGATTCTCTGGATTTCCTCCATGTCTGTTGTTATGTCCCCTTTTCATTTCTGATTTTGTTAATCTGGATATTCTCTCTCTGCCTTTTGGTTAGTTTGGATAAAGGTTTGTCTATTTTGTTGATTTTCTCGAAGAACCAACTCTTTGTCTCATTGATTTTTTTGTATTGTTTTCTTTGTTTCTATTTTGTTGATTTCAGCTCTCAATTTATTTCCTGCCGTCTAGTTCTCTTAGGTGAGTTTGCTTCTTTTTGTTCTAAAGTTTTCAAATGTTCTGTTAATTCACTAGTTTGGGATTTTTCCAGCTTCTTTATGTAGGCATTTAGTGCTATGAACTTTCTTCTTAACACTGCTTAACCAAATTTATGTGTCTCATAAATTTGGATATGTTGTGTGGTTATTTCATTGAATTTTATGAAGTCTTTAATTTCTCCCTTTATTTCTTCATTGACCCATTGATGCCTCAGGTGAGCATTGTTTACTTTCCATGTGTTTGTGGGCTTTTTGGAATTAGTGTTGCTGTTGAATTGTAATTTTAATCCATGGTGATCTGATAAAACACGTGGGATTATTCCAATTTTTTTTTTATCTTTTCAGGTTTGTTTTGTTACTTAGTATGTGGTCAATTTTTGAGAAGATTCCATGAGGTGCTGAGAAGAAGATATTATTATTTTATGTTTGGATGGAATGTTCTATAGATGTCTGTTAAGTCGATTTGAGTCATAACATCTGTTAGTTCCCTTATTTGTTAATTTTTTGTATGAGTGACATGTCCATTGGTGAGAGTGGGGTGTTGAAGTCTCCCACTATTAGTGTGTGTAGTTTAATTTGTGATTTAAGCTTTAGAAGTGTTTCTTTTACGTATGAAGGTACCCTTGTATTTGGGGCATAGATGTTCAGTATTGAGATTTTCTATTGATGGATTTTTCCTGTGACTAATATGAAATGTCCTTCTTTGTCTCTTTTGATTGATTTTAGTTTGAAGTCTATTTTGTTAGATATTAGGATAGCTACACCAGCTTGTTTCTTAAGTCCATTTGATTGAAATTTTTTTCCCAACCTTTACTTGGAGGCTCTGTCTGTCTTTGAGGTTGAGGTGTGTTTCTTGTATGTAGCAGAAGAATGTATTCTGTTTTTGTATCCAATATGTTAGCCTGTGTCTTTTAATAGGTGAGTTGAGTCCATTTATCTGAAGATATATTAATGACCAGTGATTACTATCTCCTGTTAATTTAGTTTTCGTTGTTGGTGATGTTATGTGTTTTTCCCTTCTTTGGGATTTGCTGCTGTGAGATCATCAATTGTCTGTGGTTTTGTTGATGTAGCCAACTTTTTTGGATTGGAGTTTTCCTTCTAGTACTTTGTGTAGGGCTGTGTTTGTGGCTAGATATTGGTGAAGTCTGATTTTGTCATTGTTATCTTGTTTTGTCCTTCTATGGTGATTGAAAGTTGTGCTGGGTATAGTAGTCTGGGCTGGCATCCATGGTCTCTTAATGTCTGCATAATGCTTGACCAGGACCTTCTGGCTTTCCTTGTTTCTGTTAATAAGTCAGGTGTAATTCTGATAGGTCTGCCTTTTTATACGTTACTTGGCCTTTTTCCTTTGCAGCTCTTAATATTCTTTCTTTATTCTGTATGTTAGTGTTTTTATTATTATGTGGCAAGGGGACTGTATCTTCATAAGCATTATATCTTTCTCTAGGTTGGGAAAGTTTTCTTCCATGATTTTGTTAAATATATTTTCTGTGCTTTTGAGTTGAACTTCTCCTTCTTTACCTATTATTCTTAGGTTTGGTCTTTTCATGGTGTCCCATATTTCCTGGATATTTTGTGTTAAACTTTTGTTAGATTTAATGTTTTCTTTGACTGATGAGTTTATTTCCTCTATTGTATCTTCAGCACTTGAGATTCTCTCTTCCATCTCTTGTATTCTGCTGTTTTTGCTTACGTTTGTGGTTCCTGATCATTTTCTTATGATTTCTGTTTCTAAAATTCCCTCAGTTTGTGTTTTCTTTATTGTCTATATTTCAGTTTTCAAGTCTTGAATAGTTTCTTTCATATGTTTGATTTCTTTTTCTTGTTTTCTTTAAGGGATTTGTTGATGCCTTCTGATTTTTTGTTTGCCTTTTTCTTCATTTGTTTGAGAGAACTTTTCATTTCCTCTTTAAGGGCCTCAAATATTCCCCTAAAGTTATTTTAGATATTTATTTTCTTCTGCTTCATCTATATTTGGTTGTTTAAGTCTTGCTGGTGTAGGGTTACTAGTTCTTACTGGTGTCGTGTTGGTCTTTGTTGTTGTCTACTTTGTCTACCTATCTTTTCCTCTGATGGGTGTAGTTGGGGTTGTCTGTGACAATCGTGATTAATCTTCCAGGTGCCATTGGATCCAAGGCTCAGATGACTTCTCCTCATGGTGCAGTCAGGACCACAGTTCTAGTCACCCCATTGGTTATCTGTAATCCTGGAGGTTGCTTAGCACTCCCACTCCCGGGGTTTGCTCTGTAATACCAGGGGTCCTTAGGGCCTGCACCCACAGAGATTGCATGCCTGCGGCTCTTTCTGCTGAGGTTGCTGCCTTGGGCCTGCTCTGACAGAGGTCCTGGCTCAGGTCTACTCCCTCGGCAATTCTAGATTCACGCCTGGAACCTGCAGAGGTCTCTGGTTCCTACTTACTGCCTCAGAGGTCCCAGACTCGTGTCCAGTCCTGGTGTAGGAGTTCCTTCTGTTTGTGTGTTGCTTTCATTGGATAATGAATAAAGAAACTGTCTTGGCCTAATTGATAGGGTGGAACTTAGGTAGGCAGAGGAGACAGAACTGAATTCCAGAAAAAAGAAAGCAGAGTCAGGGAGCCGCCATGGAGTCGCCAGGTCAGACATGCTGAATCTTTCCCAGTAAGCCACAACCTCGTGGTGATATACAGATTAATAGAAATGGGTTAAATCAAGGTGTGAGAGTTAGCCAAAAGAGGCTAGAGATAATGGGCCAGGCAGTGTTTTAATTAATACAATTTCTGTGTGGTTATTTTGGCTGTAAGCTAGCTTGGTGGCCAGGAAGAAAAGCAGGCCCTCTCTTCTTCAACACAGACCTGCAGAGGGCCTGCCTCAGGCTTACTCCTTGGAAGGTCTCAGACCCATGCCTAGACCCACAGAGGTCTCTGGTTCCTACCTACTCCCTCAGCCGTTGCTCCCTTGTACCTGCTCCTGTGGAGTTCACTGTCTCAGGCCTGCTCCTGCCTAGCCAAAATAACATTATTTTATGTAGAGGAAAGATTAACAATAAAAGCTTTGATGAAGTTAAAAAAAACTTGTTTAAATAAGAGAAATAATTTGGGTTTATTGATAATTGTACCCCTTGGGGGGAAGCAGCAAGAAGATCAGAATTCAAGGTTAGTGAGTTCAAGGTCAGCCTGTGTTACTTGGGACCATGCCAGCATACACACACACACACACACACACACACACACACACACACACACACACACACACACACACACGGGGTTGGGGGAGCAAATGACAGGGCGAGCATACCAGCATCACCGAAGGGAGAGGAAAGGGGAGTGGGGGTAAGAGCAAGGCAGTCTGTTTTTTGTACCTGTACATGTAAGCATGTTCCTGTGCCCGAGTGAAAGCACATATGTGTCACAGAGTGCATGTAAAGGTCAGAGAGAAACCTCAGGTATCAGTTTTCTCCTTCCAATTTGTTTGAGACAGACAAGGTCTCAGTCCCATTGTAAACACCAAGCTAGCTGGCCCAGGAACTGACTCCATCAGGGTAGGAGTACAGAGATTACAGATAGGTGTTACAGCTTCCAGCTTCACATCAGCTCGGGAGATCTGAACTCTGGTCCTTGCATTTACATGGCAAGTGCTTTATCCACAAAGCCATCCACAGTACAAGGGACTTTGCTTTTATTCTACTGCAATTGGAAGCCATAAACGAACTTTCAGCAGGGAGCTAGCTGGACCTTCTTTTCCATATCCGCCTCTTTCCCTGTTCCTCATTAGCATTAGTAGCCAGTTCTTACTACTAAATAATTAAACCCATCACTGCTTACATCATCATAAGTATGTCAGTACTGTTCATTACAAGACCAGTATTGTGTGAAGATTGCTTCAAGTCGATATCTGTTGGTTTGTACTTATATAGTTACACACACAAACAGAACAGTTCATTCCAGATTTCCCAGCAGACCATCTATCAAATCAAATACTCTAACCAGTTTGCTTGTTTGTTTTGTGTTTTTTTTTAATTGCCTTTCAAGATTTGGCTGTAATCTTACCCACTAATAATGTGTATTAATATTCTGGTCCTTGTGAACCTGCTTATTTATTATAACTTTACTATCATTCTAATGAATCAGGATAGAACGGGAAATATTAATGTAATCTCTCCAACAATGTAACTGAAATCCCATTAGCACCATTGCTGAAGAATCTATGACAGTAACTTTGACCTTGTAATAATATATATTGGAAATGCACCTCCCACTTGTCTGTAGCATGAAGGCCTGGTTGGTTTCTGTCCTCCCAACAGGTCCCACAGTCATTAGGTCCCAAAGAATCACACAGAGAGGTCTATATTAATGATAAACTGATTGGCCCATTAACTCAGGCTTCTTATTAGCTCTTGTAACTTATATTAACCCATTATCCCTATCTATGTTAGCCACATGGCTCAGTACCTTTTTCAGCAGGGCAGGTCACATCCTGCTTCTTTGGTGGTCTGTGGAGGAGTGCCGAGAGAGCTTCCTGCTTCCCAGAATTCTCCTATTCTCCTTGCTCCGCCTCTACTTCCTGTCTGCTTGACCCATCTATACATCCTGGCTAATGGCCAATCAGCATTTATTTAAATCATGATTGACAGAATACGGACAATTCTCCTGTACCACTTGTCAGTTTTGAGAAGCAACAGGAAAGATGAAACTTACTTCTCTTTTGTCAGTTGTCATTTCCAGGAACTGTGACTCCACACCCGAAGGGGACCACGAGGCGGCTCCAACCTAACGAGACCCCACTCTTCTCCATCACCTACTCTTGGTTTTGCCCTCACCTCCCCCACAGCGCTCTCTCCTGCAGTGGGTTAGGATTTTCTGTTTGCTTTGCCTGTGCTGCTGGCCCTTTAAAGGCTGGCATCTGTCTCCCACCTCTCATCTCTTGAACGACTTTAGCAGACATTTAAATATTTCCAGGCTGTATGTCGACCTTCTCCTGAGAGAACGGTTTTGTTCACAGCCACCTGTGGTCCTTTTCAGAGATGCTTGCCACTCTTCCCTTTCCTCTCCCTTGTGAGTGCCCTGACTGTCCTCACATTTACAGCCCATCTGGGATGTCTCCTCGTTCCTGAAGCTCTCCCTCAGGAACCTGCCCCTGACAGCAGTTGTGTCTGAGCAGAACCAGCACTCTGTAAACCTTCCCCAGATGAACACTCTAAGCCACTCTGTGAGCATGCCAATTAACTATTCTTATGCTATCTAGTAATCTTTTCAAGCTTCTGCCGAACAGTTGAAAAGGCCAACAGCACAGCTCACTGCCTTCCCAGCCTAGGAGCAGATCTCTATCTGAAGGACATTTAGGGCTTCCCAACTGTTTACTCAGCTCAGCAAGGACAGTGTAGCCAAATCCATCTGTTTCCTTTCGTCTGGGGATTTCAAATGCTCACGGAAGAACTGTGCTGAACTTCTGACAACTCCTGCCTTTCCTTACCTGTTCTTCATCAAAACTTGTTCGGAATTTTATTGCATATTAATAAATCGCAAAGACACAATCTGGAACCAGTATAGAGCACCTATGTAAACAGTTTCAGAGTCTCTTAGAACAAGAACATGTTTCTTGGCTGATTAGTCTCAGCACACGAGAATAGCTGGATTGTTTAAAACTCTGGGGTTTTAGTATCTTTGTTTGAAAAACCCGATCTTAGCCAGGAATCATGATTTAGAGCTAAAGGGGAAGTAAATCTGCTATCTGTTTAGTTATGAAATATTGAATTATGTAGCTTCCAGATACTGTCTTAGATAGCCCGCTGCAGCTGTAAACTATAAAAACTGGATTTTTTTAAATATATTTACATCAACATCATAGGCCATTTTTAAAGCTACCCGTCTTACTGTTGTGAATTTTCAAACCCTCTGATCCCCAGTACCATTCCAAGTAGCAATTGTGAAATTGATTGTGTATTGTGTCTACAACCATTTTACCTGTATTGCAGACAGCTACTTCATGCCCCGCCCCCCAGAACTCCATTGTGCACTATACTATCCTACTGGGACTGGAGCGATGGCTCAGCAGTTAAGAGCATTTGCTGCTCTTGCAGAGGACCTAGGTTTAGTTCCCATCACCCACATGGTAGCTTACAGTTGTCTGTAATTATAGTTCCAGAGGATCTGATGGTCTCTTCTGACCTCTGCAGATAGTAAGCTGGAGTGATGTGCGTGTGTGTGTGTGTAGACGGACATATATATTCAGGCAAATACTCATACACATAAAAATGTTTTTAAAATAAAATTTATCCTTTTGTTAATATAACTTATTGGCCCCAAATTGTAGGCTTTTCATTGTTAAACATCATTATCTAACAAATCAAGACTAAAGTCTAAAAGTAACTATTTTAAATAACATTCAACATGCCCACTTAATTAGGCTTTTTATATACTGCTCCCTTCCAAGATAGAGTTGGTGAAAAAGATGCTGAGTCTCAGTCATCAGAAGAGTACAGATAACAGCCACACATCGAGTACAGATAACAGAAGAGTACAGATAACAGCCTGTAGTCATAGACAGCGAGGACTGCTGGGCTGTGAACAAAAGGGGGACCCTCATGCATTGTTGGTGGAAATGCAAAATGCTGCTGCATTTGGGGAAAAACTTCTGGTTGATCCTCAAAGTTTAAACACAACTGCCACCTTTCCTGTGAGTGTAAGTTACACACTCATCCTATGGAAATGAACATATATCTCCATGCAAAAGCTTACACACAAATATTCATAACACCATGTTTCATGATAATCAAGGAATAGAAACAGTTCGGGAATGATTGCTATTTTCAAATAATGGAATTTTATTTGTTCATGTAAAGAATGAAGTTTGGTATGGTCTGCGACATCTGAAAATGCGATACTAAAGAAAGCAGAAGACCAAAGACTGCATATTAGACACTTATGGTAAAGGTCCCCAGGGAGTGCCTCGGGCAAAGGGAAGGCAGGAGAAGGCACTAAGAGAGCCTGCTAAAGGGTTAATGACTCACTGTGGGGCTGGCTGCCGAGCGGGAAGAGCTACTGAATTGTACGCCTTAAATGGGTGGCTGGTATGACATGAGAAAGGTATCTGGATAAATCTGTTACAACAAAACAGGCCCGGCAGTTGTGGCGCACGCCTATAATCCCAGCATTTGGGAGGCAGAAGCAGGAGGGTCTCTGTGAGTTCGAGGCCAGTCTGGTCTACAGAGAGATTTCCAGTATAGCCAGGGATACACAGAATAACTCTGTCTCAAAAAAATAAAAACAAAAAAACAAGAAAAAAACCATAAAAACAGGACATGGCTCTCCTTCTGTAGATGAAAGATGTCATCTTCATCATCATCATCATCAACTGACTGGCAGCACAACAGGGACCTTTGACCTTTAGTCCTTTGCAGGTTGACACTGTGGCTTATTTAGCTCGTTTACACGTCTGTCTGCTTGCCCCACATGTTGTGTGATCAGAGCTCCCGGCCTCTACAGGAAGTCTGCAACGGTTCTTGCACAAGAGCTTAGAAGCAGTTTAATATTATCTAACAGCAATCTAGACTCCCGCTCTGATGCCGCTCTGTGACCTTAAGCTTTTGCTTTTCACTTTGAAATATCAGAAGGGCTCAGGCTGATAAAACAAGTTGACTTTACTAAAAGTTTTTCCTTGAAAAATGTCAATCACATTTGGGACAAAGCACATAGTATTCTCAGGTGCCTGAAATCCTTATGTAAACTACTATGGGTCTATCAGAAACTAAAACTACAAAATTCACTCCAAAACGTACAAGTAGTATTTACATAAAACCAAGTTTGATTTCAATCGAGCAAGCTGTCACCCATAGACTATTTGCATATTATTGTTTCCAAATTATTTTCATGTATATTTTCTTCCACCAACTGTATCATCATCAACCTCAGGGTCCCCAGTGTCACTTCCCGCAGGACAGAAAATCATACTGACCCATCTTTCCCTCTTACATGTGCTAGTCACTGAGTAGTAAATACCTTCACTTGAGTCTTGGCTTTTGAGAAAGACTGAATTTGCAATCCTCTTGCCTCTGGAGTAGTTGAGATTTTAAGCCTGGCTAAGCTGACTTATCTCTTTAAAAATGCTCATTCTCTGAATCGTTCCTAAACCTCATTCAATTTGGAGAATACCTACTTGAATATACTGAAACAATTCACCATATATCTAGTTTCAATACATTTTTATTTCCAGTGGATATTCCAGAATAAGCCTATTTTCACAGGAAGGATACATATAAAAGAATTTTGAAAACCCATTCTTAAAATGTGGATGGATTTTTGTCACGGTTTATTTGAGGTCCATTCAAGCATTTATCATTTATGAGAACTGTCTGGGCCAGACACTTAGGTACTGTATCCTAAGATGAATAAAACATAAGCCCGGCCATAGGTATTGGCAATGCACCATGGGACAGATCTTAGAGGGACCAGGGCTTTGGTGCTTCAGGAAAACCTGCTACCAATTAACGCTCATCATTCTTTCTGGAAGTTCAGTGAAATTCTAGCTTCAGATTATAGCACCGATGTTCTCATATATACTAAGAACAGAGCTATTGAAAAGAAACCCTCGCAAATCCATTTTTAGTCCTCACGGAACAAAACAGCATAATTAGATGCTGTGGATCGGGACTGTGCTGAGGCTAGAGAGGATTCTTAGGGAAGAGTTCCAAAAGGGGACGCTCATGCTCAGAGGCCTGCAGGGCACAGTCAGCTTTGAGAAGGGGTAGCTTGTTGAACTCTGGGCCCAGAGCATTTCTCTACCCTACTGGCCCAGCTGTGGACATTTAAGAAAGAAAGAGGGGGAACAAAAATCAATTCTCTGCTATCCTGGCTTGCATATATTTTAGACACTCCATGACAAATGTTTTATGAATTATTTCTGGTTTATAAAAAATTTAGCTGTAAAATTGGGGGGAGGGATCATGTTACTATGCAAAGAGACTATGTCCTTTGGGGGGCCAGGGTTGATACTAACGGAAGTGAGAAGATGAAAGATAATTAGAACACTTAAGTGACTGCCAGGTCAACATGTCCTCTTACCCAGACCAGATTAACTTCCACTACTAACCTTCCCATTGTTCAGTGATTCTAAAACCAATATCAAATGAAGCAAATGAGATCAGATAAGTTGCATACTGGCCAGTTAATCATTTTAAGACAGATCATTTTAGGAATCAATAGCAGAAATGATTCTCTTCTTAGTGTCTTAGGAGTTATTGATGGCTCCTCAGAGTGAAGGATGGAAGTTCAGGCTGTGCTTGGTCCACAGGGTTATAACTCAACAACAGAAGGAGCTCAGTTCAAAACAAATGTCCCAAAGGGCAGTTTCCTATGGAGGCACATGATGCGTATAGAGGAAGGGTAATGTACTTAAAAGGCACTGACCGTAAAGGAGAAAGGTTCTATATCATATCAAAGTCTTCAGAAGTAGCAAATTCTTTCAAGGACCATGGAGGACCCAAGGCCAGCAAACACTGTAAAGGAGCTGTCTGAGAAGTCCCACGCACATAAAGAAAATCGCTTCCCTCTAGGTCAGCTCAACCCCTTCTCCCTCTCAGTCCCTTTTCAGAACGGGTCAGGGCTGTGGCTTATCTCTTTTGAATGGTGGTTCTTCTTTCATTTCATTTCACCAAACGGTTGGAGATTAGAGAAGACCAGTCACACTTTGCTATAATATTGCAGTTATCTGATCTCTTGATAGCTCAGCCAAGCACTACTCCTGCAAGATTTCCCACCCCTTACGGGCGGTTAAGTCACGTATTGAATCGCCCTCCTAAAGTCAAACGTGGAATTACTTTAGCGGCAGCTCTTTACAAGTGTATAAGTATCATAGCTGCAAATCCTAAAACCCCCCAAAGCTGTGCAGTTTAAATACAGCTGACCCTGAGAGACACAATCTGTCAAAACTCACACAGAGCAGACAAACAATGTGCTGGAGCTGGATCTGTTAGAGATGATTAACCAAAGGTGAAGAACTTGCTGAAACAAAAAACCTCGGGCACGCATGACCTCAGTGCTGAGCGGGAAGTGGCAGCCGTCACTACTGTCTCCCCAGAGGACAGGCAGAAGGAGCTCCCTAACTTTGCTCATGAGGCTACCATTAACCTACTACCAAAACCATACAAGGATTTTTTTTTTTTCGAGACAGGGTTTCCCTGTGTAACAGTCCTAGCTGTCCTGGAACTAGCTCTTGTAGACCAAGCTGGCCTTGAACTCACAGGGATTCACCTGCCTCTGCCTTACGAGTGCTGGGATTAAAGGCGTGCGCCACCACCGCTCGGCCCATACAACGATTTTTATAGGAAAATGACAGACTGATATTCCTAATAAATATAGATGTAAAAAACCTCAGCAAAACTGGCAAATAACTGGCAAATTGGGTTCAGTATTGTATAAGGAATTAGACTGAGAGCAAACATCATTTAACCCAGTTATATGAGGCTGACCTCAAAACCAATTCATGTAACCTAGCCTACCTAGCTGAATTTTACAAAATCACAGGGGCCTGTCAATAGACTCAGAATAGCACTCGATACAAATAAATGCCCACTTGTGATAAAAAACCTTTAGTAAACTAGGAAGGTAACTTTCTCAGCCTGACTTAAAATACAAAAAAGTCCTACAAAACCTTCCGGCTAACACCATATTTAATAGTGAGAAAGTGTAACACTTCCCATAGATTTCAGGAGTGGGTCACAGATATTGTCACTTGCCATTCCATTTCAGCCTGTACTGGGAGTCCCAACTCCTAAAGGGCATTAAATGCACACAGTCCCAACTCTTCAAAGAAATCAAAACATACTAGGGATGAAGAAATAAAACTGTCTTTGCTTGCAGAAGTCTCAGTCTGTGAGCGTGCGTGGTTAGGCTGTGGAAGATGGCTGTCTCGGGGTGACTGCCGCTGTGTGGAGCATCATGGCCAAAAGCAACTTGGCTTTGCTACCACAGGAGGAAGCCAGGACAGGAAGTCAGACAGGGCAGGAACCTGGAGGCAGGAGCTGATGCACAGGCCATGGAGGAGCTCTGCTTACTGACTTGCTCCTCATGGCTTGCTCAGCCTGCTTTCCTATAGAACCAAGGTCCACCAGCTCAGGGGTGGCCCCAGCTACAATGGGCTGGGCCCTCCCACATCACTCACTATAGTGATATATTATTTGTGTTTTAATAAACAAAGCTTGCCTGAAGATCAGAGTGCACATCAGCCACACTAGTCAGCCATACAGGACAGGCAGTGTTGGTACACACCTTTAATCCCGGCAGCCACACTAGTTACCCATCAAAGCCGGGCAGTGGTGGTGCATGCCTTTAATCCCAGCACTAGAGAGGAATATAAATTGGGATGAGACAGGAACTCGCTCTCCTTCAGTCTGAAGATTTCATTGAGGTAAGAGCTCTCTAGTGGCTTGGCTGCTTTGCTTTTCTTATCTTCAGTTTGAACCCTAATATCTGTCTCTGGGTTTTTATTATTTGTGCTACAGCTCACAAATTAAGAAAATGCTTTACAGGCTTGCCTACAGTCAAATCTATGGAGTCGTTTTCTCAGTTGAGGCTCCCTACTTTTGATGACTCCAGTTTGTGTCAAGTTCACATAAAACTGACCATCACAGTGGTTGAACTGGTAAAGCGTTTGCTGGAAAGCGTGAAGACCTGAGGTTGTAGCTCCATAACCCATGTAAATTTCCAGGTGTGGTATGCTCTGGTGGATCTCTGGAAGCTTGTAAACCAGTCATCCTGGCCTGTACTGCAAAATCCAAGACATGACACTCTGTCTCAAACAAAAGACGGAAGGAGCCTGAGGGAAAAACATGGAGGTTGACCTCTGACCTCCACATGCGCACATCTACATCTGCACACCTCCACACACACACACACACACACACACACGCACGCACGCACGCACACACACACACACACACACACACACACACACGCCCAATACTTTTTTGCATCCCAGCAACAAATAGGGAATTTGAAACTTAAGAGGCAGCATCATTTATCTTACCTTAGTGTAAATCTAATAAAATGTATGCAAGTTTTATATGAACAAAAACATAGAATTGTGGTGAAAAGAAACAGAGACATAAACGTGAACACACTGTGTTCAAGGGCAAGGTGATGCCACACTGACAAGGTATCAGTGCTTCACAGCCTGATCGGCCGCTCAGAACTATCCTAACCCAAAGCCTAGCAGGTGAATTGCAGGTGCTGGTGAAATGGTTCTAAAATGAATCTGAAAGGACACAAGTCCAAGGGAGGCTGACAGCACTGAAGGAGGCCAAGCTGGAGCCCTGTCACTGCCCAGCTTCAAGACTGATTATAAAGCTATGGTCATCAAGACTCTAACTTGAAAGATAAATCAGTGGAACAGTAAATAGAAAGTCCAGAAATGATCAGTAACTGTAGAGCAGAAAAAGTAGGATAGAGATTATCTTTGCAACAAGTGGTCCCGAGATGCCTGTACATGCACATGCAAAAAAAAAAAAAAAAAAAAAAAAGATCAAAAGATCAATTTGGATACAGATCTTATAAATACTAATTCATAATGGATCATGGATGTAAATATGAAATGCAAAATTATAAAATTCCTGAAAGTTATGACCTTGGGCACGTAAGTTTTTAAGTGTAAAACCAAAAGCATGACCCATGAAAGGGATAATGATAAGCTATATTTCCATTAAAATTAAAACCCTGTCATATACAATGATATTTATGAAAAAGAACCTTTATCCATAATATACAACTTATACAATTTAACATTAAGGAAATGAATGATCTAATTTAAAAATTAAGTTACATTGGAAGACAGTTTGACTATTTCTTTATCTTCAAGTCCTATTGTAATTAGCATACAATGAATTAAGTTTGGGGCTGGAGAGATGGCTCAGTGGTTAAGAATACTGACTGCTCCTCTAGAGGACCTGGGTTCAATTCCCAGCACCCACATGGCAGCTCACAACTGTCTGTAACTCCAGTTTCAGGGGACCAGACACCCATGGCAAAAACACCAATGCACATTTAAAAAGCACCAAGTTTCATTTTGGTAATTTTCAAGGGTTTGGCAGTTTCTTATAAAATTAAACAGATTATCAATGAAAGGTGGCTCATGCCTTTATTCCCAGCACTTGGGAACAGAGACAGGTAGACCTCTATGAGTTCAAGGTTAGCCTGATCTACAGTGTGAGTTCCAGGCCAGTCAGAGATACATAGTGAGACCTTATCTTTAAAAAATCTTTTAAATTGAAAGTTAAGCATATTCTTAACACAGGACCTAAAAATTTCTACCAAAGGAGTTTAAAGTGTTTCCATAGAAAAGCCTACAAATGGACACATACAACAGCTTTATCCTTAACTGTGAAAATCTGGATGCTGGTGAGACAACCCTCAGCAGACGAGTGGGGAAAATCTGGATGCTACTGAGATGCCCTTCATTGGGCGGGTGGAGAGAATGCTATGTCCAAACACTGGAGCACAATTGAGCAGTTCACAAAATGAGCTCTCAAGACACCCATGTGTGATTCTATCACCTATGTGATCCCAAATACATAACATTTCAGAAAAGACAAAAATTTTTCAATAAAAAGATCAGTGACTGCCAGATGCCAGAGGTCATGGGGGAAGCAAGCCTGAACACAGAGCACATAAAGCATGTTTAAGGAATGAAACTTTGATATAGCACACACCTTGATGATTGATGTGCTATATACTTGTCAAAACCCACAGAATGTGACTAACAGTGTATCCTAGTGCAATTCAACAATGTTAATGCATGTGCCCTCCTGGTAAAGGGCACTATAATCATAGAGGCTATAATCAGTATGGGGCTTGAGGAATATGAACTCTGTACTTTTTTTCAGTTTTGCAGTGTGCTGTGGGATAATGCTCTTGTACACTGTAAAGATTTGTCACTTGTATTAGTTTAATAAAACCCTGATTGGCCAGTAGCCAGGCAGAAAGTATAGGCAGGACAACCAGTCTAAGAGAATACTTGGAAGAGGAGAGGCAGAGACGCAGTCACAAGTCAGATGCAGAGAAAGCAAGATAAGAATGCCTTACTGAACTGGGAGGTGATGGTGCACACCTTTAATCCCAGCACTCGGGAGGCAGAGGCAGGCAGATATCCATGAGTTCAAGTCCAGCCTGGTCTACAAGAGCTAGTTCCAGGACAGGCGCCAAAGCTACAGAGAAAAAAAGTCTTGAAAAACCTAAAAAAAAAAAAAAAAAAGTCTTATTGAGAAAAGGCACCAAGTCACATGGCTAAACATAGACAAGAATTATGGGTTAATTTAAGTTGTAAGAGCTAGTTAGTAATAAGCCTGAGCTCATAGGTCAGACAGTTTATAATATAAGCCTCTGTGTATTTATTTGGGACTAATGGCTGAGGGGCCAGGCGGGACTGAAACTTCCATCTACAGATGGTGCCCAGTGTGGGGCAAGAAATGCCACATAAAGCCTGAGAAAGCTTTTTTTAAAAAAGGATTCTAGAAAGACAAAAAACAGAGTCAAGTGCAGCTTCTTGGTAACTATCCTTACTCTAGTAGGCTCTGTTTGCTGGTGGTGAGCAGAGGCAGGATCATTGAAGAGAGGCTTCCTGACTCAGAGTTAGCAGCAAAAACCTGGGAGCTCTTTTAGGAGCCCTGCCACCAAATACTTAAATGGTGTTTGTGAGCAGCCAGCAGCATGCTTCTTGGTGGTGGCAGAGACTTAGAGACTCCAGAGTTGTGGCAATAAACATGGCTCCTGCCAGTACACCCACCATAAAGCTAGACTCTCAGAAAGCCAAGGAATGGGGTGGACCCAGCCACCAAAGCAGCAGCTTTAATCCTAGCCATGCTTCTTAGCAGATTAAAAACTCATGTGCTCAGAAAAAGATAGAGATATACAGTAAAGACAGATTCAGATGGAAAAAAACAACCTCTAAATGATTTACAGTGTGTTTAGTAATATATGTAGTCTTGGGAGAGAAAAGAGAAAGGATAGAGAAAGTCCTTTTAAAAAAGAAATAAGAGTAGTTGGGTGTGGAAGTGCATACCTTCAATCCCAGCACTCGAGTGGCAGAGGCAGGTTGATCTCTGTGAGTTCAAAGTCAGCCTGGTCTATTGGGTGAGTTCCAGGATGGCCAAAGATATACAGAGAAACCCTGTCTCAAAAAACCAATAATTAAAAAATAAAAATATAGAAGAAAAATCCATGTAAAGACAGAAAATACAAGAGAATCTGGATACTGTATGTTATTGTGTTGACTTTGAATTGTTTGACAGCTGAGGAAGAGGCAACAACTACTAAAAGACATTTGATTATAAATGCTGCTGGATTAATTCAATTTACAGTTTTTAAAAATGCCTTGACTTCAAAATTTAAGTCAAAAAATATGTTACTTTGGAGAAGAGAATTTGCTTTTGTTTCCACAGGAAATGAGAGGCTGTGGGTTCATTCTGGGTTAAAAAAAAAATAAGGTTTGATTGAGGAAGATTCCCTGAAAAATCTCCAATGGGAATGGGTGGCCCAGGTGGTCCAACATTTCAGAGTATATTTGTTACAGTTTCCTCTGAGTTCTACATCCAGAACTGCCTCAAAATTGCTGGCTGAGATGATCCAGCCTCACAGAATACTCCATTCAGGATTTGATCATAATCCTAAACTTTCTTTGGGTCCCCATAAGATTATCAGTGTCCCTAATTAGCAGGAAGTAGCCTAGAAAACTACATCCACACTCTTTAAAAATGAATTATGGGTATTTGTCTCTGTTTAGAATTTTGGCTGATGTGGGATTTCCCTCTGTATGCTGTGATTACCATTAATGAATAAAGAAACTGCTTTGGACCTATAGCAGGGCAGAACTTAGCTAGGTGGGGAAAACTAAACTGAATGCTGGGAGAAAGGAGTCAGAATCAGAGAGAAGCCATGTAGCCCCGCTAGAGACAGATGCTGGGAACTTTACCTGATAAGCCACAGCCATGTGGTGATACACAGATTACTAGAAATGGGTCAAATTAAAATATAAGTGTTAGCAAATAAGAAGCTAGAGCTAATGGGCCAAGCAGTGTTTTAAATAATATAGTATCTGTGTAATTATTTTGGGTCTGAGCTGCCTGGCAGCTAGGAAACAAAGAAGCGACCCTCCCTGCAACAGTTGGCTACAAATTGTTATGGATAATGGTCAGCAAAAAGCTAAACAAAGGAAATTAGATTCAGAGTTCTTGTTTTGAAAAGAAAAAAAGAGAGAAATGCTGTTGGATAATGCTCTAATACACAGTAAAGATTTGTCACTCATATTGGTTTAGTAAAACCAATGATTGGCCAGTAGCCAGGCAGGAAGTATAGGCAGGGCAACCAGACTAAGAGAATTCTGAGAAGAGGAGAGGCAGAGACACAGTCATCAGTCAGATGCAGAGGAAGCAAAATTAGAATACCTTACTGAGAAAAAGTACTAAGCCATGTGGTTAAATATAGACAAGAATTATGGGTGAATTTAAGTTATAAGAGCTAGTTAATAATAACCCTGAGCTAATAGACCAAACAGTTTATAATTAATATAAGCCTCTGTGTGTTTCTTTGGGACTGGGCAGGACAGAAACTTCTGTCTACAGCAGTGAGTATAAAATCATTTTTAAAAATTAAGTCTACTAAAAAGAAAATGAAATGACAAAACCCATCAAAAGATGGTTTAATAAAATCTATATTAATTTTTATTTAAGAATGCATATCATATAAAAGTTTTATTTCATATTACTTTTGGTCTAGTATCCATTATCATGAATCTTTTTGGTTTCCTCCCCTCAGGTTGCTGCAGATTACTATTGCCTCCACGGAGAAAGAATGAAGAATTAAAGGCATAGGGAAGATACCTTCTCAGCTGTCCCTGAGGAATCTGAGAGGATTCAGAAGCATGGATACAGTATTCAAAGAGGAGTGGGAAACACAGTCCTGAGACTGCTTTCATAAGATATATTTCCTGTTGGTTTAGACTTAACCACCAAGGCCTGCTGACTTTTCTGCAACATCATCAGTATCCAGCTTCCAGTCTCCACTCTTTAAAGCACTTCTCCATCGCGTTCCGGGACTTAAAGGTGCCGACATTTACAGTGGGAATGATTTTCTGTGGTTTCAGCCACTGGACAAAACGTTTCATTTCTAGGTAGCTACTGTGTTCACTATAGGGAATTCCTGTAAGGCCAAAAGGAAGAGATTATTTACTAAAAACCAAAATCATAAAAGTAAAAGAAGAAAGAAAAGCAATATAGAATATTGCTGTTAAAAAATTCTGGTGCTTTAGTTATGATAATAAAACTTGATGTTTTTATGATTAATAAAGATTAAAACATTAACAGAAAACTCAGGGCACACACATACATACACACACAAAACCCCAAAACACAACTTTTAAATGCACATACCTAAAAAGTATTCTAGAATTATATTTAATTGGGATTTTTGTCCTCTAAACCAGTGGTTCTCAACCTGTGGCTGCAACCTCTCTGAGGGTTGAACAACCTTTTCACAGGGGTCACCTAAGACCACCAGAAAACACAGATATTTATTAGGATTCATAATAGTAGCAAAATTACAGTTATGAAACAGCAAAGACAATAATTTTCTGGTTGGGGTCAGTACAACATAAGGAACAGTATTAAAGGGCTGCAGCATTAGGAAGGTTGGAACCACTGCTCCAAACATTTCACTCACTGTGAACGTCAGGGAAATCCGAGGAAATGTGAGGCAAATGAGAAGAATGGCAAGCAGGAGACGTTTGGTTTCTAGCGTAAGCCAATGCCAGGGCCAAGCTTTACATATATAAAAAGCAAGAAGCACAAAAGAGGATTCTAAAAATCCCTTTGTGTCTTTTACAGTTAAAGTCCCACGGTGGAGGGTCATGGGAGTCTCTGAGTGACAGCCCTCAGTGGCCGGGTGACACAGCGCACATCTCCCAAGAGACTAACAAAGGTAAGCCTGCACCAGCTGTCACCCCGCAGTCACCACATCTAACCCACCTCTTCCTGTCACGACCTCACCGCTTCCTGCCAGCTCAACTTGGATATAACCACAGCATTGTCCTTTCGAGTACTTCTCTCATTTCCTCTAATACCCTGACTACAGCATATAGTGATCTGCCTTAGCCGCCATCAGAATATCACCAACTCTTGTATGCTGGGTTACAGGACCGGATAGGAATTCAGAATTGTAGAGAGCCTTGAAACTCTCGAGCTGCTAAATTCTTTGCTGTCTGTTTTTCTTGGTTCTTAATTTCATAATGCTTTTAAGGAATGAACAGTAACAAACATTAAAGTGAGAAATTCTGGACCAGAACGATGGTTCAGTGGTTAGGACACTTGCTGCCATGCCTTATAATCCAAGTTTGGTCCCCAGGACCCACATGGTAGAAGGAGAGAACGGACTCCTGCAAGCTGTCTTTCAGCTCCATGGCTACACATGGTATATGCGCACAAATAAAGACATAATAGAAAAGGAGAAATTGATGAAAATGAGAAATTTGAACATTTTTACCATATATTGATATATTTCCTTTCGTCTGGGGAGTGATATCTGCTATGCTAGTTATGTTATTGGAATGTGTCCATCCTGTAGGTCGAAAAGCCAAAATCTGATCGAATTTCCCACCACACCTCTTCAGGTGACTCTGTAAGCCCTGTTAAATGAGAACAGTTGGTTTGCTAGGCAGCATCAACAGAGACAGACCGTGGGGGGCCGAAGGGCGAGATGAGAAAGTAGCACGCACAGCCACAGACAGGTCTGCTGTTAAGAATGGTGTGCAGCAGCCCAGGGCCAGGCTTCTAGGAAGACAGACATGCAAACACACAGCTTCTCTTTTTGACTTTCCTAAACAAGTAAGACAACGCCTGGAAAAAAGTACAATTAATTCTTTGAAAGCTAAGTAACGGAGTTCAATGAATTATGACTGAGTTAACTACAAAACCCCCACCTCTTCCCAAACCCTACATACAGAGACATTAGTATTATAACAATAAAAACAATGCAGCATAAGTCTTCGTGTGTGAGCTGACAAGGACACAGACATCCAGCTAAGAGTGGTACTGTACTCAGCACGGATCCACACTTTAAAAATGTACCTAGCATTCCTCTTGGGCACTTGCTTTTCACCCTCAAATGTGAACTGGGCTCATCTCCAGTCTTCAGGCCCTGTAATCAGGAGTATCGCTGTGAAGAGGCACAGCCAAGGTAACTCTTATCAAATAAAGTGCTTAACTGGGGGCTTCTTTACAGTTTCCGAGGCTCAGTACAGTATCGCCGTGGCAGGGAGCCAAAGCAGGTAGGCATGGCCCTGGAGAAATAGCTAAGAATTCTATATCCTCAAACAGAAGCAGGGATTCTAGCTTGAGTTTTTGAAGCCTCAAAGCCCACCTACTCCAACAAAGCCACACTGCCTAATCTTTTCAAATAGTGCTACTCCCTGGTAACTAAGCATTCAAATATGTGAGTCTACAGGGACCATAACCATTCAAACCTCCACCTTCCACTCTCAGACCCCACTGGTTTGTAGCCATATCAAAATGCAAATGTATGTTGTTTAACTTCAAAAGCCCCCATACTCTATCACAGTCTCAATAATATTTAAAAATCCAAACTTCAAAGTTTCTTCTGAGATTCATGCCATCTCCTAACTGTAATCCCCTATAAAATCAAAATTAAAAAAAAATCACATACTTCCAAAATACAATGGCATAGAATACACATTGCCATTCCAAAAGAGAGGAAAAGGAGCATAGTGAGGAAATGCTGGACCAAAGCAAGATGGAAACTCAGCAGGCCAAACCCCAACTCTGCAACTTCAAGTCTGATGTCAAAGCACTCTTCAGATCCCCAGCTCCTTACAGCTTTGTTGACTACAACACACTTCTTCCTCTTGAGCTGGTTCCACTCCCAGTTAGCAGCTCTCCTTGGCAGGTCTCCCACGACTCTGGCATCTCCAACACCTTGGGTTCTCCAAGGCAGTCCAGGCTTCACCTTCACAGCTTCACACATGGCGTCTCTGGACCTCCACGCAGGGACACTGCTGACACACGCCTGGCTATGGAGGGGATTCCACACATTGTTCCTTTCTTGGATTCTTGACTCTAAGGCCAGAACCATGTGGCTGAAGCTGCCACGCTCTGCTGCTTGCTGGGCCTGGAACATGACCCCTCATTCAACTGCATTTTCACTAGCTTTCTGTTGTAGATGGTGCCCCTCACTTTCAGCAGCTGGAAGCCAGCTGGGAGGAGTCTTGCCTGAGGTCAGCACTCCTTTCTTCCAGTACAGTCAGGCTTTTCTTCAAACTTTTTATCTCTTACCACTGGACTTAGCTCCATTGCACTTCCTGATGCTCTCTTTCTCCTCAAAATGTACATTTTGTATTTTTCTTTGCTCAGTTTGTTCAGATTCATTATAGACCTGCATGAGTGACTACTAATAATTGCACAACAAAGTCAATACTAGGCTATCTTATGCCTCTGCCAATGCCATCAATTCAAAACTCTTTAACTTAGCCTCAGGAAGTTTTTTTTTTAGGACAAGGGCAAAGAGCAGCCACGTTCATTGCCAAAATATCACAAGAACGGTCCTAGGCCATTTACTGATAAGCTTCACCTTTGAAACTTTGGGAGCTGAAACCCCACAGATCAATCGCCCTCAGCACCACTGTGCCCCCTGGGATAGCCATTAACCCTTGCTCAAAGTACCCAACTACTTTTCTAGTCCAAACCCCCAAAGTCTTCCATATTTCTCTAACAAACATCAATACCCAGTTTCTGGTACCAACTTCTGTCTTAGTTACTGTTCTGTTACTATGAAGAGACACCATAATCAAGGAAATTTTAATAATGGAAGGGGAGAAGGGAAGTAACTAGGAGAAATAGGGTAAGGAAAAACCTAAATCTATTTTCAATAAAAGAACAAATTACTTTAAAATTTTTTCATTTGGGGGGCTGGAGAGATGGCTCAGCAGGTAACAGCTGTGTTTGAATATGATGTGGCTCAGTTTCCAGTACGCAGAGGCAGACTTACAAACTGCAATCCCAGGCTTTCAGTGCATTGTCTAGCCCCCCTTGGCATCGTGTATACTTGCTACCCTTGTGTAAGTGCAGGCAAAACACTCAAATATACAAAATAAATATAAATCTTTAAAAACCTTTAAAAAAAAAGCCTTTAATCGTGGGCTTGCTTGCAGTTTCAGAGGTTTAGTCCTTTGACATCAAGACAGGGAGCACAGCAGGAGGCAAGGCAGTTATGGTGCTGGAGAAGTAGTTGAGAGGCACATCCTGATCCACAGACAGAAACAGAGACTGGGCCTATTGAAGCCTCAAAGCCCACACCCAATGAGGCACTTCCTCCAACAAGGCCACATCTTCTAGTCCTTATCAAATAGTGTCACTTCCTGATGACTATGTATTCAAATATATGAGCCTATAGGAGTCACCACACATGCTCTTCTTGTAAGGGCTGCGTAGAATAAAGTGCCTCAGCTAAAGTCATAACTAACTACGGCATTTCAGAAACCTCTAAGAATCCATTCCAAGGCCAGTGCTCGGGAGGCAGAGGCAGGTGAATCTCTCTGTGAGTTCGAGGCCAGCCTGGTCTACAGAGCGAGTTCCAGGACAGGCTCCAAAGCTACAGAGAAACCCTGTCTTGGAAAACAAAACAAAACAAACAAACAAAAGAATCCATTCCAAGTCAAATCTTTGAAAGGTGGTAATAGTAAGAATGGCAATGGTGACATAAGGGGATTTTTTTTTAAGGTCAATATTCTTGATTTTCAGGTTGAAACCTAGGATTTCAAAAGCTTAGAATGAATTAAAACACACTTCATGGATGAAATAGTCTCATTTTCGTGTGTGTGTGTGCCCATGCACGTGTAGAGGACATGGGGTATCTTGCTCTGCCATGCTCTGCCTTATTCCCTTGAGTCAAGGTCAGTCACTAAACCTGGAACAGGCTGGTGGCCAGCAGCCCCAGTCATCTTCCTGTCTCTGCCCCATGGCACTAGGGTTGTGAGCACTTGCACCTAAACCTGGCTCTTTACATGGGTTCTGGAGATTTGAACCCAGGGCCACATGTTTACGCAGCAAGTGTTCTTATCTGCTGAGTCCTCTCCCCAGCCTCCCCTCCACTTCCTTTGTACCAACCAAAACCTTTCATTAATGTGAAGCAAATATAAAGATATCTTATCATGAAAAACTCACATTTCTAATCAACTCCTAAAGCTTTAAGAGCTGGAGTTACAGACATTTAAGTTCCCATTACATCTCTGATATTGCAAATTAACAAGTTTTTATTTTGGTTATTTTCTTATTTACTATTTTTCCTCACTTTGCCCTCCAGAAGAAAGGAAGCAACAGTAAACAGAGACTGTGGAATATATGCATAGTCCCGTAAACTGGGGTTGAGTTTGCAGCATCACTACCAACTTACCCACTTCTATTTGTTTCTTCAAGACTACCTGAAAGAATTAAATGAGAACCTAGGAGACAAATCGGTTATTCTAAAAATAGCATGTGATATAAACCAGTGCTACAAATAGAAACTCATGGTTTCATGAGCCAAATCTGCAGAGAAGGCTGCCAGCAACCACTAGCTGTACACTAGCTACAACTGCAGGACTTCTCATGAGGAAAGCTATTATAAACCATTCGGTCAACACAAAGTCCCTGACTTATGACTGTCTCTCTCTGTTTATTAGTAACCAGTTTGTGAGGAAAACGCCTTGGTAATGTCACCAGTTTTCTTCAGAAGGCCAACCATCCCCCACAGCATCTGTAGATCGTGTCTTACCACATTTAGACAATACGGGTTAAGTCTGAGGTGACAGTCAACCATATGAGGCCTGTAGGACCTTGGCATGAGCCAGAGTGTGAATTAAGCATCATTTGCAGCATTTCAGCCTTAACTTTCAGATATGAGAGTGCACATGTGTATGTGTTCAGGTATGTATTGTGCTTGTGCAGGCCAGAGGGGCATCTTGTGTGTTGTTCACTGGGCTCCATCTGCTTTTAAGACAGGCTTTCTCACTATCTGAAGCTTGCCAAGTCGCCTCAGCTAGCTGGTCGGGGAGGTCTAGAGACTCACCTCTTGCCTCCTCCATCCTGTGTGCCTTCCTTGGACAGTCTCCTCACTCCTTCTTTAGCTCTCGCCCATTGGTTAGCATGGCTGCTCTAGTCACAGTCTGCTTTCCTTCCCTCTTGGCCTTCTCTGCAGCAGACAGCATCTGGGAACACTCTCGTGAAAAGCTCTAACCCTTCAACCTCCATTATACTAACTAGCCCCCCTGACAATCTGCTCGGATGAAACAAACCAAGTAGGGGATTAAAAAGCGCTGCTCTCCACCAGGACAGTGCCACGCGTCCTCCAGAGTAACCAGCATCTCCTGAGACTCTCTACCAGGACAGCGCCACGCGCCCTCCAGAGTAACCAGCATCTCCTGAGACTCTCCACCAGGTAGGCAGGTCCCAAACTTAAAACACTCACAGGGATACCTGAAGGTGTATGGGTGATAAGCCCAGGAAGACAGGTCCTGAGCGCGGCCTTTCACCTCAAGCACGAAGGCGAGCAGGGAGAGCCCCTGCCCGGGAAGCAGCAGCACTTTCTTGATAGCTGGTTATTTGTAAGGCGCAGGCTTCCTAGTTTAAAAAGCTTCAGAAAAGCTACTTTGTAGCACGATTAATAAAAATCCAGAGTCAGATACTGGGGTTCAACCTTAAGGCCAGAAAAGGAAAACAGCCAGCCACTGGATCTTACCTCTACCTCAAACCGAAGTGGGGCGAGATTCAGTCTCCACAAATCCTCAAACTCCACACCACCACCGAGTTCCTGTCTCCTCCCCTTTATATTCCTCTCTCCACTCAGCCACATGGTTCCTGACTCTACCTCCCTAGTGCTGGGATTAAAGGTGTGTGATCCCAAGTGCTGGGATCACCTTATGTTTCTCTTTTAGACAAATTCAATCTTCTGTAGCCTAGAGTGGCCTTGAATTCGCAGAGACCCTTCTGCTTGTGTCTCCTGAGTCTTGGGATTGAAGGTATGTGCCGCCACTCCCTGGCCTGTATGGCTGACTAATATGGCTACTTTGCTCTTTGATCTTCAGGCAAGCTTTATTTATTAAAAACAAATAATATACCACTATTTTCCCCTTTTTGTCTAAAATAAAAAAGAAGGCTATAGCTAATATAAGAAAAACTATATACAATAAGTACAATAACTATATACTATACAGGCAATAAATACACCAACAGTGTCTAGCCCATTTGCGTTTGACAAGTTCAGAGAAAACACTCCACATATATCCTATTTGGTGAGTTCAAAGTCTTGTATCTAATTTACTTTCTATCGTAACTTGCTTTCTACATCTGGTAAACTATAACCACAACTATCTAATCTCCAACTCCCTGAGGGACCTAAGAAGGAAATAATAACTCATTCAGTAGATGCCAGTGTCTAATGATTAGGGCTGAATATGAAACTGAACAGGACAGGCTTGAGGAGATGAGCTCACACCTGTCTAACTCCTTCTCTCACCCTAGGAAACGGTCCTGGTACAGAGGTCTGGATAGCCAGATGGCTACACGCACTTCTGTTTGTGTGGCTTCCTTTGGGCTAATCCTCTAGTGTTTAAAGTCCTGGTAGGCATGTGAATTACTCTACAGAGGTACTCACATAGAACAGCTAAAAGCATTAAATATTTCCCTTGAGGGGAACTTCATTGTTTCAGAATTCCTTAGAGTCAAATACAGACGAATACCTTTGCTGGTTCATCCTAAAAGACATACATTGCGAGTGCTTACCTTAAAATTAATTTGCATCATTGGGAGGAGGTGAACCGAAGAACTGAACATGTCTGTAGTTATGAGGGAACTGACTTCTGGTATATTGAGGCTCTGCAAAGTCTTATATTTTTCTTGGGACATGCCCACCTTTGAACCCAAAACATCAGCAACAGCTGTAGGCAAGCAAGAGATGAAAAACAACAAAATCACGGTTCATTAAATAAACAAGGTTATAACTTACTCATTTTTTTAAAAAAATAACTTACCAAATAAAAAACAATTCTACAAAAACAAACATTCCCACTTTGATCACAAATAGCCAAATGAGTTTGCTCATTAGCTATGGGGAATTATCAACCTGAAAGCCAAAGATTTCTTTTTAAAGGTCTATACTTATTATTTAAAAACTACGAAAGAAGTATAGAAGGCAGAGATGCCGAAAGGGCTCAGTGGTTCGGAGCACGCATCGCTCTTGTGGAGGCCTCAAGTTTGTCCTCAGCATCCTAGATGGCGACTTCACAACCATGTGTAACCCCGGCTCCAAGGGCCTCTGTGGGCACTTGTACTCACATGTACAAACACACACACAGGTACACATGATTAAAGATAAAATCAGTCATAAAAAAGTAAGCGGTGTAGAAAGAAGTAGCTGGAAAGGAAGTCCACCTGGACATGTTGAACCCTGGCCCTATCATTCCATCTCTGGGAAGCTGACATAGTATCGTCATATTTAAGAAGAAATGGGGAGCACTCTGCAGAGACAAAACAACACACCACCTAGACAAACTACAGGAAGACAGGAGAAACCACTCAAGAGCTACAGTTGTATTACTCTCTGACAGTTTGCTGGTGGTTACCACAGGAATGGTGCAATATGGCTGTGCAGTAAGCACATTTCTGAGCTAATTAAAATCACAATGCCACACAGATTTTGCTGAAAAACAGTCTATAGACATAAGTGTCAACATAAATGCACTTATGTTAAGTTTATGTTTCCATAAACTTTAGCCTCCTGCTTTAAATTTATCAAACACTATCCATTTTCCCTTTAACTTCAAAGGTAATACTGGATCATTTCAGAAAATAAATATCAAATGCAAAGGGCCCTTTGCAAGAGAATCTGATCTTTATAATATATTAATGCAAATTAGACACCGCTCGCACCCACCTAGGAAGACTTTCTCCTTTCCGATACAGTATGTGCCACAGACAACAAGAGTGCGTGGGTTTAGAGTTACGGCCTCAAAGGCAGTGTTGATGGCAAACTGGATAACCTCCTGCTGAGACGGGAAGGTAAATTCTGGGCTGCAGTATCTATGACAAGGAAATGCAGTTCTCGTTAACAGGGGAATATGAGACTGACTCTATTGGGTGCTGCTTTAGAGGAAAACAAACCAGCCAATTACATTCACTGGGAGTACCAAGTATTCAAAGGACAGCCTCACACTGCCTAGAATGAAAATGCTTATTTCCAGTTACTGCCAATTTATGGTAGAATAAGAGTTTTTCAACAGATATTTTAATTATGCTTTTATCACCCTCAAAGAAATTTCCTGTTCGAATATTTTCTTCTCAATAAGAATATTTCTACCCAGTTAGCCACTTTAACTATGAATGATAAAAATCAGTACCTATTTTTAAAACCCAAGTAACTATCAAAGAAAATATAATTGAAAGAGATTATATTTGTAGGAAAGAATTCTGACTTAATAAATAAGAAACTTAACATGAATTTTAATGTGGCATTTCACATAAGAGGTGATGTCCACACTGCTATCACCTTCTACAGATGCATAAATGCATACATCACAAGAATACAGCAGACATGGGGCTGGAGAGATGGCTCAGGGGTTAAGAGGACATGCTGTTCTTCCAGGGGACCTGAGTTCAGTTCCCAGCACCCACATCAGTCAGATGCCAACCTCGCCTGTGGCTCCAGCTCCAGGGGACCCAGTGTCAAAGGCCCCCACTGACACTGCACTCAACTGCACACTCACACACACAATTAAAAACAATGAAACAAACCATTTAAAAAACAGCTCTATCTGGACCCAGATACAAAACACCTGGTGAAGGACTGGCCCCAAGTTGTTATCTGCATATATTTTGAGATGAAAAGAGTGATTTTGCCAAAATATAACACACTGTAGACACCAAACAAATGATTTCCTGTGACTTTCAGAATTGTTTTTGCTATTCAGCCATCAAAAAGGGGAAAGAATCTGGGTACCTTTCTCTTATGAAAACTCACAAAGACATTCAGAACCATATGAAGAATAAACACTTATTTATCTATTACTTAAAGGACACAGGAGGACACGCTGTCACTGTGAGCCACTGGCTGGGACTTAGGGGACACAGGAGGACACGATGTCACTGTGAGCCACTACCTGTGGGAAGGCTTGTCCTTTGTACATCTGCTTTTTATATCTCATCCAAAAAAATCCTAGAAATATTTAACAGAATTAATTTCCAACAAATCAATGGGTTATTTTAATATATGATCTTACATTGTATAAATATTTATAATTTTGTCAATTATGCCTTAATAAAGCTGAGAATACATAATTCAAATATAATCTCTTACGCAATTATGTTTGTATCACTGAAGGATTCAAAGGCGCTACTTAAAAATTACCTTTTTAAGAAAAGAACAAAAGTAATTCCAATAGTCATAAAAAAAAACTACATTGTAGCCTCTGTTTCCCCTTCACAATTATACCCAACAACTATACAAACACTTTGGAAAAAGGAATAATTTAAAGGGGATTTTCTTAAAAATCTATCTTCCAAATTTTCTGTTTTTAGTAACAGAATAAAATAACAAAAAATTATGACATTTAATTCTAAATTTACCTTTTAGCAGGTATTTTTTGAATGGCATCCTTTTGATAAACACTCTTAAAAATAATTGGCTGTAAACCATCACTTTAATTATCTAAGCAAAAGCTTAAATTACCCATAAAATGTAGAGCAAAGCTCTCAGTGAGGAAAGAGAACACTCAAAGAAAGCATGTCTTACGTGGTGTCTAAGTAGAGCGTGTGGACTCTGTGGCCTGCGAGAAGAGAGCGCTCCATGCTGGGGTTTGCTCGGAAGTCTCCCGTGTGCAGTGTGACAGTGCCATTGGGAAGACGGAAAAGGATCATGGTGGCGCCTGGACAGCTGGACAAAGACATCTTAGGAGAGCACAGACAAAGCACTTGGACCAAGGGCATTTCTTTCAGCATCAGCGGGAGAATGGACTTTATGAGCTGAGCACAGGTGTCCGGGGGGAGGGGGACGACTGCCCAGGTCTACAGATACACAGTCCTAAGAAGTCCTGGTTCCAGGACAGGCTGGCCCCTAAGCCCTCAGGACAGTTTCTGTTTGATGAAAAGATACTAGCTTGAACAAGCAGTTTATGTGAACTATGTCATCTGTGGTAAATATTTCAATAACATCAACTCCAAAAAATAACAGAACTCAAAGTGGCCATGAACAAAAGGAATACTAGCAAGGCTAGACAATCACTTTTTTTTTCTTTTAAAGAATCTAACATGATAATGTTGGCCTGGACTTCAGCAAATCTAGATTTAGCCTTTCTTCTTTCTCTAAACACCCGTGACCTCTATGGAGAGACTCACAACCCAGAAGGAAGCATAGCTGGTAGCTGTGTCTGGGCAACATGAACCCTGATGGCACCTTACACTGGGGACAGCCATAGAGAGGGAAAAAGATCTCACGGGGGGGGGATGGAGAAGAAAAAGAAAGAGACAGGGAGGGGAGAACGACAGAGACAGAGGGAAAAACCCACCTATTTCCATGGAAAAAGAAACATTTCAAATCTTTACAGTCTAAAACTGAATTATTATTATTATTATTATTATTATTATTTAGCTTAAAATCATTTAGTTTAAGGTAGGAAGCAAGGCACCAATCCTCTGATATCCACATGGAATATGAGATTTCACTTTATGCAAATTACGTTAAAGAAAATGGAAAACTTCATCTCTGAAGAACAGTAACAACATACCTTTTAAAAATATGAAGTGTCATAAGTCAACATGGGTTGACAACATAGGTTAGATAACAGATTATCTCTATACTTAATCTGATACTAAAATTATGTTTTCAAAAGTAGAAATAGGATTTACTCCAGTTAAGAACCAAGTTCATTAGCTCTAGGCTCTAGACCAAGCACACCACTGCTTTCTTTGTCAACACTTTAAAACGGGCACCCTGCATGAGACTGGTGTCCTGCCTTCTGCGTCAAGTGGGAGGATGAGGGACCTTCACACTTACTGATTGGCATCCAGCAAAACAACCTTGACGCCGTCCACTACACACTCAGTGTCCATCGGCAACTGATGGACGTACTGCTCTTGCACACGGAGCTTCTTCTTCAACAAGTTGCCAGTTATCTGCAGATGGTGGATTTGTTACTGGTGAGGCAGAACACTGAGAGTTGTGTGTCACAGCCAGCTGAGAACCATGCTGTCTCCATAATCTCAGCTCCCCACTTCGATGCCTGTGAGCGCTCCACACTGGGAACCGTCTGTAAGACGGCCTTGCTACTCTGCCTGCTCATCTGCGAAAGCTCACCATTCCCGGCAGGAGGCACAAAATGCTTCCTCACCTGTCACTGCCCACTAGGATGGGTTTTCCCCGTGTTTCTCCCTGGTACGTGGTGGAGATTCTGAACTTTCTGAAAGACTAAAGTACACATTTCTGAGGTGCCTGTGCCTCTCCACAAACTACTGGAGAAGATACTTCGTGACTGCTGTGAGGATTAAATCAAAATTCAGAGGAAGCCCCTGGGAACCGGGATTACAATGTTCACTGTCTAACAGCCAGTTCAAGGTCTTCTGTGCCGTGAAACTCCCTCTCCCTTTGGCTGGGGGCAGAGTCTGAGGTAGCACTGTTGCAGAACTAGCCCAACTTTAGCATAATCTGTGGATGTTAGCCCTGGAAGCTACAAGATCCCTAAAGGTAAGTGTTCTGCCTGCAAATCGGTTCGGCACTCCAAAGAGTGTTTGCTGAGTAAAACTATTGAGTATACTGTGAGAACATTTATTATTCTCACATAATAAAATTCATTGGTAAAAGTAGGTTGTAACTGTTGAGAGTGACAATTTGGTTTTTCAACTTTATGTGGGATCTGCTTTATCCATCTTCTCCACTATAATGCTGGCTCTTCTAGTTTTCAATATTCTATTTTTTTTTTTTTTTACCAAGCTTCTCAAAGTCGCAACATTCCACTGAGCCAGAGTTTAGAACACTAAAACTTACCTCACTACAGTAAACTGGCAACGTGGAATCCTTGGACAAGCCGGCATAGTGATCAGAATGGAAATGCGTGAGGAAATAGGCAGTGCAGCCTTCAACCTCGCCGTACTGGAAAGCGTCCACGGTGAAGCCAGTTCCTGCAACGAGATGCCCCCGGGGGATGAGCAGGAGCCAAGGTGGTCACAGATCCTTCTAAAGATCAGGCTCCTCTGATCGGTACCTCTCATTTAACCCTCAATTTAACTATGATTTACTTAAAACATAAATTTACCAAAAGGTAAGAATAACTCCTGTGTCTACTAAACCTCCCAGTGTAGAGGTTTGCACATAGTTTCACCAAAAAAAAAAAAAATTAGTTAAAAGACACTAAGTTACAAACCAATCATTTCTTTGCCCCAATTAATACTTTTACAATGCTGACACTTAGGCGGCAATTGAAATCTGTCATTTCTACAAAGCAGCAAACTGAGAATGACTTAGAAGTCCAAAATCATGAATTCCCCATGGGGTGACACTTATACGCTCCTCTAGGGTTAGAAATGGTAGGGGCCAAAGACATTACCAAGGTTTGCAGTTCTCCCTGGTAGGGCCACAGTAAGTAAAAGACAGACAGTCCTTGTAGTGGGGAGTAAGGAAAGAAGAAGGATTGCCTCAAGAGTCTCCCCGGAGGAACAGTAACAAAAATTAAGTTGAGAAATACTGTTCTGAAATGTGCTTATGGAAGAAACAGCCGAGGGTGCCGGCAGGTGATGAGCAGTCTCACTCAGCTTCACATTTCTGCTGAGGCCATCAATACACAGCACACTTAGAGCATAAAAGCAAATCACAATCATCACTGCAAACAAAACATCAGTGATGCATTTTATGTCATATTTAGAAGCTGAAGATATTACTGCTGTTTTATTGTATGCCATTGAAGAGTTAGTGGTTTCTTTAGTAATAGAATTCATTTCCATGCGCATTTTGTATGAACTCATCTGTGACGGCCTGGGCAGACACTCATTTGGAACATATAAACACACGGGATCTGATCGCTCTGAAACTGTCACTGGAGGCGGCTGTCCTCCCCTTCTCTTAAGCCACTGTGCCGCCTCGGCAGTGCTCAGCCACGGGATTTTATGATATGTGCACCGATGTGTACTTTCTTTCCGACTAAATGGAACCTCCACTGCTCACTGGCCTTCCTGTAATCTATAACAGCTGCCTAATCATTACAGAAGCATATATAAAATAAACGCTTAATAAAATTTTGGTGATAATGGAGAAAAAAACAAAAAACAAAAGCCTCAATTCTGCTAAAAGATTCATAAAGTGTTATAAAGAGCAAATAAAATATATGCTGAACACAAATTATTTCAAATATATCCACCCAATGACAAGGAAAGTGAAGTTAAACACTGCTGTGTCTCTGCTGGGAAGCTGAAGTTAGTATTTCAACTTACCGGGGATTCTCTTATAGAACGGACAGGTTCTTCTCGATTCCCTGGCACCAGGCGACTCTGAAATGTCCCTGCTCCCTCTCTGCGGCCTGCCACGAGTCCGGCTCACAAAGGCTTTGCTTTGCTTTAAACTGACTGCTCCCACTTCCGGCCTCTGAGGTGCTCCTTCCCGCGGTGAATTTGACTTTTTATGTCTCTTCCTTTGACGTTGTGTCCTCTCTTGGGACAGTTCTGTAGAGTGCTGACTCTCATTTAAATTCCCTGAATCCAATTCTAAGTCACTTAGGGAGTTCTCCGCTTTCCTCTTGCGCGGCGGGCGCCTCTTTTCGTTAGGACTCACACCTGGACTGGCATTTGGCCCACCTACCGCACTTGCCCTCGGGGACGGCTCTGCTTGTTTTTTGGGTGGTAATCCAAAAAACACACCTATGTCCATCTGCTTCATTGCCTTCTTGGAAGGCTGGCTGGCATTGCACTTGGGACTGGAAGGCAAAGTGCTCAAAGATTTGGCGAGAGGCGCACTGGAAGGCTTTTCTCCCCTTCTGCAGGTACAGACCGAGTTAGCTATGGTAGCACCCAAGCCCTCACTCCCTAACCCTCTAATTTGACTTTGGGTCGGATGCAAAGGCAGGCGCTCCCCTCCCTCCTTTCCAGGCGGCTTTGACATGGCACCTGTAGGGAATGGCAGAGACATCTGACTGCCAACAGCTGACCTTTCACTTCTCTGTGTCTGATGGCTTGAACCAAGTGAGTGAAATTTTCGTGGCTCACCAGGTTTTGCTTTACTGGTTTGATAATCAGAAGCAGCACGCCCCGCCGTTAATGCAGGGGAAAACAAGAGAAAGCCCGTGTCTGTGTGTGGTGGGGCACCTCGGGAGCGAAGCTGAAACGAACCACTTACAGCACTGTCTTCACACCAGCCACTGAACTCAGCCTGAGCCAGCAGGCTTTTCTCCGGCAGGCAGACTCCCCCTCGCTCCTTTGGGAAGGTATCAAGAAGAGTTTCAAACATGGCAGAGCCATCTTCTTCCAGGCAGCTGTCCTTAGAGCTCTGGGTAGAGAACAGCTCCCGCTGTGACTCACCCAGCTCGCCATCTAAGTCGGAAGTCTCCTCATCACTCTGCAGCGGAGAGTAAGAGATCTCACGGCTGCCGCTGTCCTTTTCTGGCGACGGCACCCTCGCACTCTGGGAGCTGCTTTGACCATTTAATGCGTTCGCAAAAAGAGGCAAGCCACCCCCCACGAGCTTGTCCTTTTTAACAAACCCTGCACGTTGTGGAGCCAGGGACACGCGAGCGCCCGTGGAAGGGGGAATCTTTCTGTTGGTCTCGGCTGGAAGCTGGGATGTTTTTAGACACTGTACCATCAACGAAGAATCATCTAAAACTTTCCTTAAATTCTCCGCGTTCAGATGCACAGGCCATCTTTCCTCGGGGTTACAGGAAGGGTCTGGCTTTGCTGCAGTAAAATGTCCAGCCGGCGTGTGTGACAGGCTGCTGAGGGGCGCTGACACCTGTGGCAGGCTGCTGAGAGGTTCATTGCTAGCCCTACTCTGAGCAAGCAGGAGGTGAGTATATTTCTTATAATGAGAAGGAATTGTGCAGGTACACCAAAGACCCTCGGGACACTCTGAAAATAGTTAAAAAGAAAAAAATCATTTTACACATAAACTTTGACAGCACTAACAAAGCAACCTCTAAGGACAAACACCACGAGTCACAATTTTCTTTTGTTTTTGAGACAGTTTCTCTGTATAGCCCTGGCTTTCCTGGAACTCGCTCTGTAGACCAGGCTGGCCGCGAACTGACAGAGATCCACCTGCCTTTGCCTCCCACGTGCTGGGATAAAAGGTGTGCGCCACCACCCAGCCCACCATGGGTAGCCTTCAAGAACTATGGCAATAGCTACAGCTAACTGCATGACAGCTGTTGCCAAGACCAACATTAAAATACCAAAGGTTAATCCAACATAGTTTTACAATGTACTATTTATTACATTTAAACCAAATACTTTTAGATTGCTTTTTCAAATACTCTCTTCACGAGAAAATAATTTTAGATAACTTAAAAAAATCATAACTCATTCTCCATATAGTTCAAGTAAAATTTTGTACATGTTAAATATGACATTTATCTTAAAATATAATAACATGGCATCACTTCTGTTGCTGGCACATTTTTAAGAGAATCTGAGTCATCTCAGACTACCTTCTAGTTCCTCTTCCGGTTACTAACACGCATGATGCATACAACATACCCATATTTAGAAACTAAATGTGTTTATAATTTCTATCTAACTCTAAAATAGGGTAACAAATTGGCCTGGTTATTTAGCTTGTAGGAATCCTCATCCATAAAATGTTAATGTCATCTACCTTATGCGGTCCTTGTAAGAGTCAAGTAAGAGAAAGCAGAGTTACAGTCCTTAACTTCAGTGAACATTTATGAAAAGTTCATATGAGAAGCTGGGATGATGGCTCAGTCAATAAAGTACCTGCAGCACACACAAAGGCCTGAGTTCATATTACCAGCCGGTAAATAAACAAGCCAGGCATGGTTGCACATTCTTATCTCCCAGCAGTGGGGAGACAGCAGCAGGACCACCCCTGGGGCTTCTTACCTGTGTCAGAGATTGGTGGAGAATCCAAACACTCAAAAACATGCCACTGGGGCGTCTGACCTAACAACGAGGAAAAGGGCATCTGACAGCTTGGGCAGTATCCATCGTAAACTGGGCGTACCCTTGGAGACACTTGTTTCTTTTTGTGTGTTCTACGGCTCTTTCTTGGAGTAGTCTCTTTGCTTTGAGACTGCGGAACCTCATCTCCACCACTAGAATTCTGACTCGCACCTACAGAAATGGGACAGCCCGTTTCTTCAAGGCATACGCTGGGGCCCTTCGGGTTGTCTTTATCGTCTATGGTTCTTCTTTTATTTCCTTTTTGTTTTGACTGGTCTTTTCCATCTGTTGCTTTTCCAACAGATTCTGGAATATTTTGAGAACAATTATTTGGATGTGCTGGTTTGGGTTTTCGCTTAGATTTATATTCCCAGATGTCTTCCTCCCAAAGTGTGTCTTCTAACATGGCAAATGATTTTATGAGTATGTGAGTCTTTGGTAAATTCAGAGTTCTTTCCTTGCTACAGTTTTTAACAGGAACAAATATAACCAAAAGCCAACTAACTTGGTTGGAACTAAACCTTCGGTGATGATTAATATAGACACACAACACATTTAGCACCCGCTGCCCCGTTTATACCACAGTAAATAAGAGACCCTACGACAGGCTAATGTCTGTACGGTTTCCTTTACATTGCGACACCGTTTCATTCAAGCATTTTTTTCTTTTCCAGGACTTGATTCATAAAAATAAGAATCAATAATGCATGGATGAGAAGTATAGGCCCAACAACTTTAAGACAGGCTCCATATAACTGTACTGAAGCTATCCTGGCTCTCGTTCACATGGACAAGCAGGCGCCCACTCACAGGTCGGGTCACAGGGCCCTGTCAATCGGGTGCTTCAGGTCACTACTGAAACTAGCCACACCATTATCAAAGAGGTGTGTTGGCCACAAAACTGCCCCTGTTCGTGACTCATGGAGATCCGAGCAGCTTCGGTTTCCCGGGTGACTCCATTTCTCCTCCACCATAGGACCAAACCCTGCACAGGGAACAAAGTTCAAACGTGTGAGGCTGCGCTTAGGCCACACTGCACTCGAGACCGCAGGGGCTGTCTGTCCCGAGAGGGATCAGCCCCCTCTCCGGCCGTCCAGAGAGGCCAAGTACAAAAAACGCCCACAGGCTCCTCCGCACCCCCCTCCTTTGGATCGGGGAGGGGGAAGGCCAAGCAAGGGGGTCAGAAATGACTCTCAGGTTAGGCACTGACAGCTCCCACAGCGCGGTGCCCTCGGCCAGCCCGGCGGCTCGCCCTGGCATCCCCGTGGGAGCACCTGGGCTGGCAGCCTGGGACCAGCTGCAGCTGCCTCTCCGCGCCGCCTCCCCCGCTGCGGGACATGCCATTCGCTCCGGCACTTTCAGCACCGCCAGAGGGACAGGATACTCTTGTTGTTACTGTTGTTGTTAACCCAAAACCACTGGCCTCACTCCCTACAATAACGACCCTTCTCCTTTGAGGATTCCTTCGCCCCCTTTACCTTTCAGCTCGCTCTTGGCGGGAACTGCAGTGCCGAATCGGCTGATCGCAGTGTAACCGTGGAACAACTGAGTTTTTCGTTTTTTTTTTTTCAAGTCGGGTCTTTTTAATTTGGATTTTATTTCTGTTGGAAACCCTGCCGGGCTTCAAGGGGAATGGATCCCCCGGCCCCCTCTAGGGCGCAACCTCAGCGGCCTTTCCCGTGTCGAATCTGGCGCTCCGAACGTCCAGGCTTCGCGGCGGCGGCCCGGGACCTGGAAGGGGCGGGGTGGGCCGCGCCGGAGTTTGGTTACGCGCTGGGGAAGCACGGCCCTTTGGCCCCTGGCGTCAGAACGAAGGCTTAGGGTAGACAGAAACGTGGGTGGCGCAGGTCGGGGCTGGCCGGGCACCGCTCCGAGGCCGGAGGGCGGCGGCGCGTCGGTCAGAGCCGCGCCCTCGATCCCGGAGCCCTAGGCTGCTCGCCCAACATGGCGGCCCCCGCAGCACGCAGTGCGAGCCTCTCGGGCCTGCTGCCTGCGCAGACCTCGCTCGAGTACGCCCTGCTGGACGCCGTCACCCAGCAGGAGAAGGACGACCTGATCTACCAGTATCTGCAGAAGGTGGACGGCTGGGAGCAGGACCTGGCGGTGCCCGAGTTTCCGGAAGGTGAGGGGGCTGGGGTCGGGGACGGGGCCCCTCCCGGGTCCTCCCCTTCCTCGGGGGCTAGCGCCCTTCCCGCCTGCTGGCCGGGGCCCTGCGGTCCGCCCCAGTCCCTGAGGAGCTCCAGAGTGGCGACACGCAGGGGCGGGGGGTGCTCGCATCTCTGCCTGGCCTGCCGTCCTGTTGAGTGGCCTCGGTCTCCAGTGACCGGGGTACCCGGACCACCCTGTCCCTTCGTCTCTTATCCCAGCTTCACCACCACCTCTTGTTCCCGTCGATGTTTACCGATCACTTCTACGTGCAACACAGACGGTTTTAAGCATTCCGGGAGAGAGTTTCCCTAAGACGGTACAACCTCCAGGGCGCTTGTCTTGTGTCTTGTCTTACAGTTAAGGAAACTGAGGCCCAGGAGGACTAAGGCACTTGCCCATCTGATAACGCGTTCTACAGACTTCAGAGCTGATGCTTTTTCTAGCCCTGCCGCGCGCGCTTCCACGTTCAAAGCGGTGGCGGACCTTCTGAGTTTTAAAAACTGGAATCCGTTTTAGTTCAGCAGTCAGGTTTGAATCCTAGCTGTGGGGGCTGTTGGAACACGAGGAAATAGATACTCCCAGCAGTGTAGTTTAAACAAAATGCTGCCTTATCTTCGCTTGGGAGTGTCATTGTTTAGCTTGCTGCAGTTGGCGTACGTCCTGGCCTGACACTGAAACCACTTGCATAGTTAATTGGTCACTTGTGGCAGGGTTCACGTCCCTCTGGATGTATCGGTACCTCTTCCATCCACAACAGTCTTGAATGTCAACGTCTTTCTTACCCTTTTGCACTTGACTGGGGGGGGGATTGCCACCTTACCCCCTTTATTATAGTTGATTTAAAATAGTGTGGAATTGAAAAAACATGGCCGTGTAGAGGTTTATCCCATTAGAGAAACTTCAAAATAACAAATACATATATACAGGTGTATCCATATCGCCTGAAAGCTTTGCAATAGAGCACAGGGGAGGAAATGTTCTGGGAGAGCGGTTCAGTTTGCTTTACTACTATGGTATTTGACCACTGTGACTCAAGGCATACTCATGAGAAAATAATCGGACTTTGTTTTCCGTATCGTCTGATAGTCTGCTGGACCCGCCTATTAAGGACAGCATGCTAAAGATGAACGGAGCAGTTGTAGCTCAGTGATCACCTGAGAAGCTGCCACCTGCGATCTGATGGGCGGGTCCAGGCCGGCCGGCACTAAGCCCCTGTTCCTTCTTTGTTAGCCTTTTGCTTTGGAACACATTACTTGGCTTCTCCAGGTCTTGATTTGTTTTCACTTGTAAAGTGGAGCTAATATTTACTTTACAGGGTTATTATGTGGAGGGAATTCAGGCAAATTCTTAGGTAACAAGGAGACTTACTAAGTTGGTCATTCATTGTATTCGTTGTAATAATTGCTGCTGAAAATACATTATTATATCTGTGAACACCTAGCACGATAACTTCAATGTGAGAACTGTCTCTGTGTCCTCAATAAGTCACTTTTAACAATTTATAGAGACAGAATCTTAAATTTCTTGCAAGTGGGATATGAAATACGTGTTAATTAGTTGGTTTAATTAATAGTTTTGTGTCATCGATTAGGTATATAATACTTATGAAGAGAAATAATTAAATGTTTACTGAACCCTGAGACCTTTAAAGTATTTGGTGGAAATACTAATTTGATTTGAGATAATCTTTTATAGAATTTGTTATAATGGAATAACTGTAGTTTCTGTTATTGGCCATTCTCCTTGCTACTGTAGTCTCCGTTTATGTCTGGTTTCAGGAACCCTATAGTTAATCACCTCAAAATACCAAATGAAAAGTTTCCTAAAAGAACTCTTCCTAAGTTTTAAGTTGTACATTGTTCTAAGTAGCACGGTGAAACTGTGCTCTCCTGTGTCTTCTCCAGCATGTGCGTCTTCTGTCTGTCTGTTCATGTCTAGCCAACCCTGTTCACATCTCAGCCTTGTGTGCTGCTCCTCACCATGAGCTATTCAGTCGTTGTCTTGGTTTTCAGATCAATGCTTGTGCTCAGATAATCTTATTCCACTTCATAATGGCTCCAAAATTCAGGAGTAATGATGATTGTTGGCTGTGCCACAAAGAAACCATGAAGTTCCTCCTCTAAATGAGAAGGTGACTTTCCTGACTCTGTACAGAACTGCCCTGTGCTGTGGTTCTGAGATCTGTAGCGAGAATGAATGTTAACCCATCAGATTGTGAACAAGGAAAAGGAACTACACAGTTTTGCCGCTGCGCCTCGAACTGCGAAGGTGGCTAAGAAAGGCAATACGTAAAGATGCAAGAGGGCCCCTGACGAGGCTCAGTACCCATGGAAAGGACCAGAGGGGACTCCTGTGTCTGTGTTTCCTATCCAACTATGGCTTTTAGTTTCTTTAAACTATTTCTGTCTATTTCGAGCTATAATTCGTGCTTTAATAGCTTTGTTTATTTATTTATAAGCAATAAATGTCCTTGTTTTCTTAAATGAGTTAAATAAGGATGCTGTACCTTTTAATTTAACAAAATCTTCATACTAAAGGGTTAAAATTTTGAGTCATTGTCAACTAATTATAAATTCTGTATTTAAAAACTATACAGTTTAAGTTCCTATTTTTCTTTGAAGGGAAGGTAACATGATCTTCATTATTGTTAATGTTTCTTCTAACTTTGCATTTAAAATGTTTTATTTTATACTTAGGGTTCCATCCAACTCTAGAACATGGTGATCTCTCTTTTGTAAGATTATTTTAAGCACTTTATGTTTACCCTTGCACACATCCTGATCTTTTCCATATCTGCTTTTTAAACTTGATCTTGTTTTCAGTATCACTTTTATATTTAATTATGCGTGCAGTTAGATTTTTAAAATAATTCTTATTTCCTCATGTTTTTGATTGACTGTGTCGATTTTATTCACTTCTCCTAGACTATTCCACTATTTCTGAAAGAATTTAGTACTTTTTTGTTTTTTACTACACTTGCAGTTGCCTCATAACAACGGATTTTCCGTTCTTAGCCTGCTACCGTCCTCCTCCTGCTACCGTC
>PVIU01000408.1:143231-193252 GCA_004026605.1 Ondatra zibethicus
ACCGTCCTCCTCCTGCTACCGTCCTCCTCCTGCTGCCGTCCTCCTCCTGCTGCCGTCCTCCTCCTGCTACCGTCCTCCTCCTGCTGCCGTCCTCCTCCTGGTTCCTCCCTCTGAGCCTTTAATCTCCACATGAGCTTTTTCATTAAATCGTACATACCTGCCTGGTTACAATCATGAAGATGGTCTCTTATTTAGTAATAGAAAAGAGGCCCAGTAGAAACAGAGCAATAACTCAGATACCACAGACTTTAGTGCTGTCGTCCTGAAAGTGTTTGACTATTTACACTTATCTTAGAGAAAAGGTTCACATTTTAATGGTCAGTGTAGGTCAATTACCCCTTGTTCTTTCTTGTTTTCTTCAGTGGTTGTAATTTGTGTTTTGTAAATCCCAGGGTTAGAGTGGCTGAACACAGAAGAGCCTCTCTCCATTCACAAGGACCTGTGTGGGAAAGTGGTTGTCCTCGATTTCTTCACGTATTGCTGCATTAACTGTATCCACCTGCTGCCTGATCTGCACGCCCTGGAATGCAGGTTCTCTGATACAGGTATCTGCTTCTGATTGCTTGCTCACAGACTGTTGTACATGAGCTCCTTTGCTCCAAGTACTGTGGTGTGTACTTCTAGGCGTGGTCCTAACCCGTGAGCAGGAAGACTCTGTTTCCTGTGCATTTTAATTTAAGATAAAGTCTCCCCATGTAGCCCAGGCTGTGAGCGTGGTCCTCCATCTCTAGATCCCCTGATTTCCTCCCAGCTGCCACTAGCCCGGCTGTGCCTGATTCCCATGGCTTCCTCATGAGCATGCATCAAACTTAGTGATAACAATTTGCTTAATTGAGAGCCAGAATTTAGAATTCAGGTTTTGTCTGAGGGTTCGTGCCTAATTTACTTTTTTCATGATGAGATATTTAGAAAAGTCTTTTTCTATCCCAGGCTTAACTAAATTTGCTCTATGAGAAAAGTGAAGCATCTGGCCCCCTATTGTTGCTCCTCTCAGTGTGATGGTGCAAAGGCTTAAGTTACTTCGCAGGAATGTCGTTAGGCCTCTGACGTGAAGCACAGTAGAGTGCAGAGCCCAGCAGATCCTTTTCCTTTGACCTTGCATCTTTGAAAAATGATTTGTTGCAGTTAATATTTTCCAAAGCACACTGGGAAATCCTCTTACAGCACTAAAGCTTCTGGAGGTAGGAAGCATTGTGCTTAGAGTTTGCTGTCCAAGTTGGAAAATAATCAGGTTTTGATTTTTTTGTTGACAACATGAGTAAAATTAATAAAATGGTTTCATGTGGTTAAGTTTAAACTCATTGGTAAGCTTGGCATCTACGTGAACAAGTTGGGGCCGCTGGTCCTTTGAACAGATGTTGGCCTGGACTGTGTGTATGCACAAATGCCAGAATGTAGTTGAACAAGACCTCTGACAAAATCTAAAAATACAAATAAAGATTTAGATGCTTTTAGCTATAATCTATTTTTTACAGTACTGGCTGAAAGATTTACAAATGACTAAATCATCAAAAATTGATGTGTATAGATTTAAGAACTGTGCTTTATTATGCCCTGGGTAGTTTGTGCCTGTGTTTCTTATTCAAGCCAGCACATTTATTGAGCGTGCTTTATGAGTGCTTTTAGGAAATGTGAAACAAATCTGAATAAGAAGCCTTAAGATGGCAAAATCCATTATTGTATAAATTAATGTATGTAAATTTTTAAATTTTAATTACCTTAATATTTTGAAAACCAATCCCAGTTCCCACTCCCTTCTCTCCTCCCATCCCCTCCACTTTCCACCCCACTTCCCCCCTCATCCACTCCTCAGAGAGGGTAAGGCACATTGCTTTGGGGAAGGTCCAAGGCCCTCGCTACTATATCCATCCAAAGAGAATAGGTTCCCAAAAAGCCAGTGCAAACAGTAGGGGTAAATCCTGGTGCTGCTGCCAGTGGCCCCGCAGTCTGCCCAGCTATGTCACCGTGTATGCAAATTTTTATGGACCGCTTTCCTGAAAGAGTAGTAACTCACTTGTCTGTGATCTGTGGAAACACTTTCTGGAAAAAGAGGACTACCTAAACTTTAAGCAGTGTGCACGTTGACAGTGGGCAGCAGGATGTACCTAGCTGAGAAGGGTCAGGTGAGCGGCCCAGATGCCAGAAACAGCAAGGTTCTTGGTCTAAGAGCAGGTTCAGTGTGGCAGGGCCTGTGATAAAAATAGAGGCAAGGTCGGGGGAGCTGGCTCAGTGGTTAAAAGCACTGGCTACTCTTTCAGAGATAGTGCGTTCAATTCGCAACAACCAAATGGTGACTCACAACCATCTCTAATCGATTCTGATATCCTTTTCTGGCATGCAGACAGAAGACTCATACATAAATAAATAAACCTTGAAAAAAAAATATAAACAACGCAAAGACCGATAGGTGAAGGCCGTGTTGTAGAGTTCTTTTTTGGGCACTCCTAATAATTCAGGCTGTCTTCTTCCAGCGAGGATGTGGCAGTGTTGAAGGTTGTTTTTTATTTGTTAGTTTGTTTTAATAAAAGGAGACATAATATTAAATTTTAGAACATCTCTAAATACTATGATAAGAATCTGAATGTTGGGCTGGAGAGATGGCTCAGATGCTCATCCAGTCCTGAGTTCAATTCACAGCAACCACATAGTGGCTTACAACCATCTATAATGAGATCTGATGCCCTCCTCTGGTATGCAGGCATACATGTAAACAGAACACTGTATAAGTAAATAAAACTTTTTAAAAAAAGAATCTCAGTGTTGACCATTTCCCTGTCTAAGGTCACCCATAACTGGTTGACACCATACCCAGAAAACCTCCTCTCAAGGTCTGTGTCCTCTGCCAGTTGATGTGGAAAAGTTTTTTGTCTTTGTTTTTTTAACAGCACATATATACATATAAATAAACTTCTGAAAAGTCAAATGCCTTGTATGTAGAAAGAATTCTAGAAAGATAACAGAGTAAGAAGCAACAAAATGTTCTTGTGTAGACAGTTGTACAGACAGAGTCTGTCTAGGGTGGAACGCTACTGAAGGCAGAGCTGCTGTTTGTTTTCAGCAAGTGCCACAAGACAATTAAATACTAATCAAAAAAGATGAGGAAGAGTGGTCTAGTAAAGAAAATATAAACCACAGAAACTGTTCGTTTAAAGACCAAATGACAGGTCTATGAGATTATCCAAAACAAATGTTAAAGATGCTTAACAGCAGAAAATGTAGAGAAGATGAAACAGCACATGAGAAAAAAGAAATAGCAGTGAAGAGATAGGGAACCTTTAAAAAGGCACAAGGAAAGCTCTGAAGCTGAAGACGACACCAACTGACGTGAGCATTTAGAGGCAGAGCTTAAGCTAAGGCAGCAGAAACTGTTGAGCATTTTATAAGATGTCTGGAAGGATTGGAGCCTGGAGGACATGCACAGTGCCGCCAAGTGAATCATAGACTTTGGAGCAGGAGCTTTTAGAGAAGTAATGGCCAAAAACTGCCCTAATTTGGTGAAAGACATGAATATAAATGTCCAAGAGGTTTACTGAACTCATGAGTGGAGTGGACTCAGAGACTCACACCGAGACCAGAGTCAGTGCTGAGAGGGAGGACAGAGAAGCCAGCAGCAGGAGAAAGCCCCTCATTATGTTCAGAGAGTTAGGAGAGTCGGCAGCCTCCTAGATGGTTGGTTTTTGATGAGATGGAGACTGGAGGCAGTGGACCAGTGTGTTCTAATTCCTAAAGAGAAAGGCTGTTGTGCAACATTTAGCAACTGCAAGTTATGCTCTCAGGTGGAAGAGAAAGGAAAACTTCTATCTCCACAGGCAGAAGGTGAGAGGCCGTTATTAGAATGATGAGAAGTCAGATACTATTTTGAAGCTTGAGATGAAACAGGTGTAAGTAGATACATGGTAATTCTAAAAACTACATTATTGTAACAATGATGTTGTAGCTTGAGTTCTGCAAGACTTGGTAGACAAATATTACAATAAAAACTTCTCTAAAAGTTATTGACAGATTTGAGGGGAGAAATAGACAATTCTGGGATAGTAGTTAAAGAATTCAATACCTATTCTCAGTAATGAATACAAAAATCAGACAAAAGTAAGAAAACAAAGAACTGGAAGATAGAGTAAACCAGCCTGTGCAGGGCACCTCGCAACACCAGGATACACATTCCAGATCTGCAGCCTGTGCAGGGCACCTCGCAACACCAGGATACACATTCCAGATCTACAGCCTGTGCAGGGCACCTCACACCATCAGAATACACATTCCAGATTTACAACCTGTGCAGGGCACCTTGCACCTTCGGGATACACATTCTTTCAAGTGCACATGGATCATTTTCTGGGATAGATCATCTATCAGGTCACCATTTTTCAGTAGGTTTTCAAACATAATCTATGAAATATCTTCTCTGTGGTCAATTAAAGTTAGAAATCAGTAGAAGGAAGCTGGACTGATAAATGGTTTGTGAAAATTAAACCCAACAGACCAAAAAGGAGGCCACAAGGAAATTAGAAAATACTTAGAAACAAACAAAAATGTATGGCATATTATTAAACTTACAAACACATTTAAAAAGAACCACACCAACCAAACTTACAGCATAAAGAACTAACTTCCATGAAATTAATATAAGTAACAAAACAGACAAGGTTTGAGCAGAGAGAAAACAGATAGGAAAATAAGAGTAGTAAAAAATGGTTTCTTGACAATATCAGTATAATTGACAATCATAGATTACTAAAACCAGAAATGCAGATGAAGTTGTTACTGCTCAGTCCATTGAAATAAGGGTTATCAGATCATATATAACTGTGTGCCAATGATGAAATAGAACTGTCTAAAAACACAGAGCCTACGAAGTATAAACTGTGCAGAAACAGAAACCCCAATAGATGTGTCTACTGGCTTTAGTCACTGCAGCCAAGACACAGTAACAGCCAAGCTGTTTACTGCAGGATGGATGGAAAGGAAAATGGGCGTGTGTACTCAGAAGGCTACTAGTCAACCTCAAGAAGGAAGGGAATTTTGACAACTTGGAGGACCCTTGAATATGTGACATCATGCTAAATAAAATAAACCAGTCTCTCTCTCTTTCTCTCTCTCTCTCTCTCTCTCTCTCTCTCTCTCTCTCTCTCTCTCAGAGAGAACAAGAGTGAGCGAGCAAGTGAGAGAGATAGGAATTCCACTTATGTGAAGTATCTACAATAGTCAGAGCAATAGAGATGGGAAGTAAGATGGCGTGGAGAGCATAATAAGGCTTACTGCGCACCAAGTCAGTTTCAGAGTGTTTATTTGAGACAGGATCTCATTCTTAGCCCAGGCTGGTCTAGAGCTCACTATGAAGCCCAGGCTGCCCTTGGATTTGTGCTTGGTATTTTCAGTTTTGCAAGATGAAGAGTTCAGAGGTGGATGGTAGTTGGAGGTGGTTGTCCAACAGTGTGAATGTACTTAGTACTCAGTGCTACACTTAAAGATGGTTACAGTGGTAAACTTTATAGAAAATAAACCTGTAAGAACACAAAAATGGCTGCATGTGGTGGTGCATGCCTATAATGCCAGCACTTGGGGAGCTGAGTGTCTTAGGGTTTCTATTGCTGTGAAGACACACCGTGACCACAGCAGCTTTTATAAAGGGAAACATTTAATTGGGGTGACTTAGAGTTTCAGAGGTTTAGTCCATTATCGTCATGGCTGGCATGGTGGCATTCAGGCAGTGGTGCTGGAAAGCAGCTGAGAGAGTTCTACATCCTGATCCACAGGCAGCAGAAAGAGACTGTGTCCCACACTGGGCATAGCTTGAGCAAATGAGACCTCAAAGCCTGCTCAGCAGTGGCACACTTCCTCCAGCAAGGCCACACCTGACAGTGCCTCTCCTTATGGGCCAAGCACCCACACACGCGAGTCTGTGGAAAGGGAGGAATTTGCACATAGCCTGAATTACACAGTGAAATGCCATTTCCAAACAAGGAGGGGGCTCTTAACTTCTGTCTTTAAAATTAACTTTAGAGAGGCAAACTTGTGCCCCTGTGGAGAAATCCAGTCTCTTCACTAACGGTGGGATCATTTGCTCTCTCTATATAGATAGTTTTATGAGGCAACTATAAACTTGAAACTGGCCATAGGGGAAGTATTTATACCATGAGAATCAACAAACACTATAAATCAAGGAATTTTGTAAATTGTTTTTGATCATTCCATCAAATCAAAGAGCTAGTTTGCTAGCATATTATGGGATGTGATTTGCTACCCAAGTGGCTTATTGCAAGACTGGTAGACTGTAGAACAGCGGTTCTCAACTTGTGGGTTATGACCCCCTTGGGGGTCACATGTCAGATATCCTTCATATCGGATATTTATATTACAATTCATGACAGTAGCAAAATTACAGTTATGAAGTAGTAACGAACTTATTTTATGGTTGGGGTCCACAGCATGAGTAACTGTTGAAAGGCCACGGTGTTAGGAAGGTTAGGAGCCACTGCCACAGACTGACTGACTCCTTTGTGTCTCTGCATGTGGCTGTTGTGAATATTGTTTGTGGAATACATTTCTAAGCTTTGGAACCTGTTTTGGTAAGTGGTCTCAGACTTGTAATTTCCAAGAAACATTGCTGCAATAATATGCTACTATATGAAAATCCCGGTAACTCAAAAGTTTTTTTTATACTGCCAGAAGATAATTCAATCATACTGAAAGAGACATATCCAGAAATTATTACATGGAAGTTCAGTAAGCTGTCACCAGATTAAACCTGCTTTCATGCAGCTAAATATCTTCCACTGTCTGATCCACTTCTGAGCGTAATGGAGCAACACTGCTTCTGTCCTGGTGGTCAGCAGTGGATTTTAGATCCAAGCTTATAGCAGAATGAAGAATTGTTTATTAATTCAAACACGCCAAAGGAGACTCTGTTTCAAACCCACTCTTGCCCAGCATGGTGGTGCAAACTGAGATCCCATCACTCAGGAAACAGAGGCTGGGAGATGATACATTCTGAGTCAGCCTGGATTCCATGGCAAGACCCTATGTCCAAATATCAGAATATATAAATAAATGACAGCTTTTTAAATTCAGGTTTGCATTAGTGACCAATATCATTTTTATAATCACATATGAAAAACTGCTTTAAACAAAGAGTAAATAATGTTTTATTATAGTGAGTCACTATAATGCTTAAACATTTTAAAGGATGTACCTGTGTCCTGAGGTCATTAGTTCATAGTAATTCAACACATGTTTACATTCAATTGGTAAGTACCCAAGGGATCTCTGTGTACTCCGTGAGAATTTTTAAGGTTTTAGCTTCTTTATGCTCTTCCCTCAGAATATTGTTATAGTACTCATTTAGGACGATAGCTGATATCACAGGAAAAGCAGTCTTGATTTATGCAAAAGCATTTTCCTAGAAATTTAATGTGATTTCTAGGTGTATTTAATAGGTAACATAACTGAATTGGATTTTTTGTTACTATGAGTGCAGTGTGTGGCCCTTATCTGTTGTGCACTTGACACAGATCTGCGGGACTGCACCTCTAACTTTACAAGAAACTGAACTTTGAAGTAAATTCAGTTTTGTTAAGCTCTTCTGACCAACAAACCTCTCTGCCAACACAATAATCCAAATCAAACCAGATCAGACCGAATTAGAAGATGCCCAGGTCATGCCAGCACTCTTGGGTAGCACACCCCCCTTCTCCCGGAAAACACAGAGAGGGGGAAAGGAGAACCCGAACGAACACCGGAGAGGGAAAAGGGGAGACCATGTGTTCATTCTCTGGGGGGGCAGTTTAAGTAGTCTGTGGGAGTGGTCTTGACCCCCCCATTTGGTGGGCTTTCTTGGAGGTGGAGTTTGGATTGAGGCAACTCCCAGGGGAGGGAGCTTTGAAATGGAACTTTCCACACAACATTTCAAGATGGATGCCAGGGGGTTGGGGTGAAACCCCCCAAACAAACATTCCAGACTTTTTTGGATAAGAATGTTAGGGGTTGAGGTGATGCTTTTAACTAAACAATTTTACTTTCAATTCATTTTTTTTTTCAAGCCACCCTCAATGATAGTTCTTGTAAAGGAGCAGGTGAGGACTCAGAACCTAGGATTCCGAAGATAGTTGCCTTTGTGGCTCCAAGTGATCGCAGTGAAAGAACTCAAGCAAGGTCAAGAGAGGCTAGGGAAGACCAGGTTTAGGGGAGCATGTGCAAGGTGTCAGGCTTCTCTCCATGGACACAGCACACAACTCCTCCAGCCAAGAGTTAGGACACCTTAGCACATCCTTTCCCATGATTTGTACTGGAGGTGCTTGCAGGAGCAGCTTCTTTCCTGTGGCCTGTTCCAGAATACCAGACTCCCTAGATGAAAACACTTATTTGGCATAAATCACACGGTTTCTGCCGAGCTTAGACATGGCAAGCCCTCTGCCTGTGCTAGAGAAAGTGGGAGCCTGCCAATGCAGATGCTGGGCAAGAACCCTTCTTCCTCTAGGCTTTTTGGGAAGTTGGGTCTGCTTTGTTAACACTTATCTATATGTATTTTCCCCAATCCATCCTTTTATTATTCTGTGTTCTTAGATAGTTAAGCTCCTGTAGAAAATCAGTCATTTTATGGCACATTTTCAGGGTTTTAGTCTGACCAAGAACCTAATGATTCTTTTTTTTTTTTTTTGTCTTTTGTGTTTTGTTTCTGATCTCTGCTTTAATTTAATCTTTAGTGGTTTTGATTTCACTATTTCCACTGCTTTAGGTACTAACACTTACTGTCCAGTGTCCTCTGCCCATGGGTCCCCTCCTTGCTTTGTTTCAGCCTCCCTAGCTCTGCCCCAGGCCGTCTGTATCACTGTTGTGTAGAGGCCAAGGTTGACCTCAGGCTTCTTCCTCTCTTGGTGAAGCTGGAGCTCACAGACTGGCTAAGCTGTCTGCCTGCCTCCGTGTCTGCCGTGCTGTGATGACAGGGCCTCTGCTCTACCATTTTCCAGGGCGCCAGGGGTCTGAATTCATATCTTCCGCTTGAGCAGCAACACTGCCCCTGTGCCTGGGGTGATTTCCTCTCCTTTTCATGTAATAAAGTTATGCTTGCCATTTAGGCTGCAGATTTTACATTTTTAATGTCTTCGAAAGGCTTCAAATATTTTCAGTCCTTATATTTGACTAGATTTTTGTGTAGACTGTTGCTAAACTATACTTTCTGTTACAGTGCACACAATTGAATCTCTGTATGTTTATCCTTCTGTCTTAGTCACCCCTCTGTTGCTGCTAAGAGACACCTTGACCAAAGCAGTTCTTAGAAAAGAAAGCATTTAATGGGGTCTCGCTTACAGTTTTAGAGGCTTAGTCCATAGTTGTCGTGGGAGGGAGCAGACAGGCATGACACAAGAGCAGTAGCTGAGAGATTTACATCCTGGTCTGCAGGCAGCGGGCAGAGATACAGGCATTGGGCCTGGCATGCCACACCTATTCCTATGAGGCCCCACTGCCTCATCCTTCCCAAGCAGTTCCATTCCCTGGTGACTGCATTTAAATATTTGAGCCTATGGGGCCATTCTCATTCAGACCACCACACTTTCAAGTTTTTAAAATGATGTGTTTGACCGGATGGTGTTGGCACACACCTTTAATCCCAGCATCAGGAGGCAGAGGCAGGCAGAGCTCTTTGAGTTCGAGGCCAGCCTGGTCTACCAAGAGCTAATTCCAGAATAGGCTCCAAAGCTACAGAGAAACCCTGTCTCAAAAAACAGAAACAACAACAACAAAACAAAAGAAAAGATTTGTTTGGAAGTTATTTTGTTACTGATAACTTTGGAAAATGTTCTCCTTTCTTCCCTCTATTCTAGCCTTCTCACTCCTCCTTGCTTTCTTCTTTTGTTCTTTCCTACCATGTTTCTTTCTGTTTTTGATTCTTATGTTGGAAAGAGTCATAGAGGGAAGAATCTTCTTATCCTAACTTTTATGACCTAGGTAATAGAAAAACAAAATAGTTTAAGCAAAATATCTGTATATTTTAAGATTCTTAATGCTAAAAAATGAGACTAGATACCTGACAACCATCTGTATCTGAATCAGTGTAGACATCCTGTTTGTACTACCTTCTATTCTATTTCTTACATGTTAGTGCCCCTGATTTGTGAGGCCCATGCCCAGGCCCTGTGGGTGCTGCTCACGACCTTACTACCTGGGAGGCCCATTTGTCATTGCTGAGTGCTTGTCACATTGTGGCTTTCAGTAGTGTTTGAGTTTTAGATATAATAGCAAGACAAGCACTGGTTTCTTTTTCCATCTTCATGGATAATGAATAAATAGGCATTCTTACCATAGATTTTATTTTCGTTCCTTAAGTCAAAATCTCTCACCTTTTTACCGGGACAATGTATGACTTCTTCACTGACAAACATGAATTTCTGGCATTACTGTTTTCTGAGCTTTAGGGCCATAATCATATACAATGTTGGTTACACAAACTCAGAACTAATACAGCAAGTAACTGGCCAAAGTGGTTGGTGGATTCAATACGGATATTTTGAAAAAGGGATTATAGACACCAGGCATGATAAAGTGGTCCTGAGATTCCATTGTACTCAGGAGGCTGTGCAGTCTAAAACGTGATTATTGACTTCTGTGATTTCCTGCTCAGTAATTTTAGACTCTGGTTGATTTTAGATCACCAGAGCCATGGAAAGATGGGAAAGAGGGATGAACACTGTGGTGATATTCCTAAGGGACTGAAGGGGGGCCAGGTTGCTAGAACACCTTGGGAGAAGCAAAAGATGTGGAGACGTTTCTGGAACAGTGAAGGATTTTCTACAAGGTGGTGACACAGCCGTATCTGTACTTTAAAGAGATCAGTCTGACTTCTAGGGAGCAAACTCACTGTGGGTAAGAGCTGTGAGGTCTCTGCAAGCACCAGGGTCGGCAGAGTGACGATGGCAATGTCTGGTTCAACATGACTTTGTTAGCTGCCGTTGGCTCAGACTTTTAGAGGCTGACATTGGACAGTTTATTTTAGGCATATGAAAGTTCAGTGCAATTTTGGGGAAAAGTTTCCAGGTAACAGTTAATTCTACATACACAATAAAGTTTAAAGCATGCCTACATTAAAACTCTGCAAAGTATGTGTGACCTCTTCCATAAAGATGGTTTCTGTACGTTAAGGGCCTAGGGGAGGATCCGGTGAGGTCTCGGTCATACCAGCAGCATGGAGGTCACCAAGCTCCAAAGTACATGTGGCATCTCCCATAAGGCTGGGTTCTGATGACTGAGAAACGATGCTCAAAATAAAGGCCTAGGGAGGAAGGGTCGAGAGTTCAGCTGTGGCCTGGCCCTGCAGTTGGCACAGCTCACCAGGCTGTTAACCACACCCACTCCCAGCCTTCTGGGTGAAAACTGGTACGCATCTCCTCTGTTGAGGAGACAGTCCTATGTGTGTGTAACATCCTGGTTTCCCTAATGCTTACCTGTGAGCACACGGGCCTTGTGCTCTCTACAGACTGATACAGAAGGCCTGGTAACGCTGTTCTGCTCTGTGAGATGGGGTAACAGGAGGAAACCAGCCGTAGAGGGTTAGAGCAGTAGGGTATAGTCATGAATTCAATATGGATTAGTGAAAGCGGCTCATGGGTTATTATGGAGACATTCGAGATGGAGTTCTTGCTTCTAGAATTGCATGTTTGATAATGCAGTTCCTTAACAAAAAAACACCAAAGAAAGTACAGATCTGGAAGGGAAGGTTATGAGTTCAGTTTGAAGTATCTCTGATACTTGTGTTTAATTTTCCATATATCTTCCATTGCACTTAGGATAAAGTGCTAAATTCTGACCATGATTTTCAAGGCAGGCTCTTTCTTCCTGATTGTTCTTATGACCCCCAGCTTCCGTCCTCTTTGTGTGTGCTGTTTTCTCTCCCGGCGACTCCTCGGTCACTCTCTACCTCATTTCCTCTCTCATCGCTGAGATACTGTTTTAGGGAAAGTAGGAAGGAAGTATCATGACACATTTGATTAATATTATTACAGCTATATAATATGCATAAATGGCTTAACTTGTGAGTTCTTATTTGAATTTAGCTAATTTGGAATCGTTGCTGTTATTGATTTCAGTGTTTGCCTTGGCCTAGATCTAGTCAGTGTCTTGCCCCACAGCTGCCTCCTGTGCTCATGCCATTCTAGACTGCTTCCTTTTCACACCAGAATATTTCTACTTCCTCCTGTGCTTTCATAGCCCATCCCCCAAAGTTACCCTATCTTTAAGGAGCTCGTGGTTCCTAAGCTGTCTTTGTATTTAGTTTAGTCCCTCTCAGAGACTTAAACAGTTATTGAGGCTAGTCTTTCCAGCAGTCACAGTGTTCGTCTGCAGAGCAGGAGGAGTCACCTGTTACCCCTTATGTTTCATTTTAGCGTCCGTGCTATTTCCATTACCGTGTGTGTGCATGTGTGTGAGAGAGAGAGAAACAGCCTGGTTTTCACAGTGAGAACTAAATGGAAAGGTTTGCCATTCATGCACCCATTTCCTTACCTTCTTCTGCCTTGTACTTTATCTCATTTCTTATTACCTTTTCTCTTAAACAGAAACTGATGCACTTGAGACATTTTGTGCATAATATTTCACAGTATATGCACTGTGTGTGTATTTCATTCAGCCATTTCCCTGCATGCCGGCTCTCAGGTTGTTTCTCAGTCGGTACATTGAATAATTTGGTGGAGAGACAGGTTTTCATGTGATGGTGGGCTATCTTACAGGTCATTTCCTAGAAGTGAGATTGTAGAACTCATTCTGTTGCATATTTCTAAATTCCCCATCCTAGGATTATGCTCAGTTGCATTCCTACTAGTCGAGAGTATGTTTGTCTGTGTGTCTGTCCCTCCTACTGCTTCAGCAAAGCATCTTAACTTTCACCTGTCGAAACACCGTTCCACACACTTAATGTGGCAATTTATCATGCGGGTAGCTTTTTCTTTAAGTTGCTAACTGCTTATTGTTTGATATATAAAGGATATTTTCATGTTACTTTTATTTCAAAATTGCTAAATCTTTTAAATTGATTGTCAAGGATTTTTCTGCTATACTGATTATATCACATGCATGCAAATGCTTTTGCAGTTCTTGTGTCTTTGATTCTCATGCAGTTATGTTTGCCGTCTCCCCGTCTGCATCTCAACCCTTTGTCATATACAGGAGAGCAGGCAGGGGCCTTTGATTTGTGCTTATACTGGTAGACTCTTCATTAAGAGACTCGTTCTGATGCTAGATTACATTTATTTAATCAATTATTTTATGTAAATTATAAATATGATGTTAAACAGAACGTACTCTGTTACTTCCAAACTTGAAGGAGAATGGCAGCCACTTGTGAGAGTTACTATCATCAGCTTGACAGGATCTAGGGTTATCTAGGGGACAAGTCTCTGAGCGTGTCAGGATGACTGAAGTGTGGCAGTCCACTTACCTCTGAGGGCAGCCGTCTGTGTTGCTGGGCTCCTGGACTGAACAGAAAGGAGGAGCTTGCAGAACACTGCTCATGTTAAGTACTCGCTGCCTCCTGACTGAGGAGCCTCACTCTCCTGCCACCAGGACTTTGGGGCTGTCACAGACTATACCCTCAAACTGTGAGCCAGAATAGATCCTCCTTTCAAAATTCCTTTTTTGTTGAGTATTTTGTTTTAGCAACGAGAAAGGTAGCTAAAGCCCCTAGTCTTTACTTGACACCCCCCTAGTCTTTGCTTGACCCCCCCCACATAAAAATAACGAGGAAAGCAAGTTCAGCTGTATTTGACCTGCAGCTCACAGTACTGCTAGATGTTCACATCGCATGTCCAACAAGAAATAACTAAATTCTAATTAAAGGTGTTACTGGTGCAGCCTGAGGGCAAGGACAGGGGAGGCTTAACAGGCACCAGAAGGAAAAGTAAAAGTACTGGGCAAACACAAAACAAACTCTGTGGCTTTCTTTGTGTGTGTTTATGGGCTTTTTTCTTTGTTGCTGTTGTTGTTTTTGCTCTTTTTTTTTTTTTGCCTTATGGCTTTCTGTTTGCTTTTATATTTGCTTTATTTATTGTTTTTACTTATTGTCTTGGGTTTTTTGAGAAAGAACTGAAGTTGGGTGGGTAGGGAAGAGGGGAGAATCTGTGAGGAGTTGGAGAAAGGGGAAAACATAAAACACACTCTGTGGAAATGTTTTAAATAAAAAAGTTAAAGAAAAAATAAAATGCAACAAAAGTTAAAGAAAAAATAAAATGCAACAGTTTTGAAAAAAGAAAAAGTAGAGCAGTTCTGAAGACCGAGTCAAATACAAACAGAATGGTCCCTTCGTCCCTGGTAAGAAATGCCCTATATCACAGCTCTTCAGTGTTCAGGAGGGATGAGAATGGAAAGCTTGGAGAAGTGCTGGTTTAGGACAGGCATACAGGCAGAGCGTGGCTTCACTTGGATGGATCCCTAAAACCAAAGAGGATGTAAAGGATCCAGTATAAGTTGAAGGAGAATTAGATACTGTAACTCCTCCATAAATGATGTCCGTAAATGCAACTGCACAGAAAACAGCTGTCAGAAGAGGGCGCTCTCAAGCTAGGGACCTTGTCCACAAAAAAAAAAACAGTAAAGGTGATGACAGCTGTGTACAGTAAAGAGAAGGTGTGACAGTTCCATTAACAGCCACAGACTTGACAATTGTAGTGTTCCCTCCTGGAGTGCTGTCTTCAAACAGCATTCAAGACTAATGGAAACAAACCTGGATCAGAAATATTAAAAACTAAAAAGAAAAAGAAGAAATATGTATTGATTTAATTTAAGAAACAAAAAATTCAAGCTTCTATTACAAGATGTCCAAGGGGATAAATGCAGATGATAAAGGAGTGGGTGGCACTGAACTGAAACACGGGGGTGGCGGCTCTGGGGGGTGGGAATAAGCTAAGCACAAGATAAAACAGTGAAGGGACAAAATGACAGAATGAGAAGACAAGCAAAGAAGGTGCAACATAAGACTACTTGGAGAACCTCAAAGTCAAAACAACCACCCCAAACTAATACCTGAAATTAGACCAGAAGAAAACTGAATATGGAGAAAAAAGAATGTTGACTCTTCATCTTCAGAGGGCCTGTCAGGTACCAGAATATTAGCCCAGAAAAGTCCTAGGGACAGCTTAATGGAACTGTTAAACTTTACAGACCACCCCCCCCCCCCGAATAAAAAGAGAAAGAAAAAGTCTTTTAAGAGTTCCAGATAAAAGGTTAGTCGCAAAACCATGCGCATTAGACTGATTGGAGTTGTCCCAACCAGACTGCAAAGCCAAGCCGTGTAAAACAGCATCCCAACACTCTGAAGAAGTAGAAACCAAGCATATCCATTTGCCCTTCAAGCGTCAAGGCTGTAATAAAGATGGAAGTTGAAGGATTCCGAGGCTAGTGTGCACACGGGCCATTGCTGAGGAGTGCCCAGCAGGGGAGGCTAGTGTGCACACGGGCCATTGCTGAGGAGTGCCCTGCAGGGGAGCTCTCACCTAATTCTGGGTAAGGAGGGAAACTGCATGGTTGGATGAAGGTGTCATACATGAAGATGCAGAGCTGGGATGAAAATAGCAGTGTAGGTAGAGGTTTGGGTGGTGGTCACCGTTTGTTCTGACAACAGAACCACGTGAGGTAACAAAGGAGGATTTACTGTAGGAGCTGACCTCCATAATTGCAGAGCTGGCTGTACAGTCTACATGGGGCCATGGCTTCCGTCTAGTATAGTATTGCAGTGCGGATGAGCTGTGGGTACTGTGCGAAGTTTCACTCTTGGCTCTTTGAGGGCCACCACCCAGCTCCCTGATACATACATAGAGGCTTATTATTGTTTACAAATTCCCGACCTTAGCTTGGCTCGTTCTTGCCAGCTTTTCTTAACTCAAATTATCACAACTACCGTTTGTCTCTGGGTTTTTATCTTTCTCTAATTTTGTATACCTTTCTTTACTTCTTTCTCTGTGGCTTGCTGTGTAGCTGGGTGGCTGGCCCCGGATGTCCTCCTTGGTCTCTTGCTCTTCTTGCCTCGTTTCTATATATCCTCTCTGCCTTCCAGCCCCACCTACCCTTTCTCCTGCCTCACTATTGGCCGTTCAGCTCTTTCCTAGACCATCAGGTGTTTTAGACAGGCAAAGTAACGCAACTTCACAAAGTTAAACAAATGCAGCATAAGCAAAAGCAACACTCACCTTAAAATAATATTCCCCAACAGGGTACAGAAAGGCAGAGGGAAGAAGGATAAACTAGAACCCTCGTAGGTTCTGCTTTATATAAGGAGCGACTAACAAGTGCCCTTGTTAGAGAGCTGGGGTGGGGGTGCTGCAGTTCCCTCACACTTAGCCTGTTGAGATTTTGTGCCTCTTTTATTTTTAGCTTTATTCATTTCTGTAGGCTGTGTCTCATATACAGGATACATGTCCTATAACTAGATGAGCCCATGCATCTGTGCATATTTAGTCTTGTGAATGTATATATGTATATTAGGTTACATCCTCTGTTTCTCAGTGTGATGTCTTTGCAGTTCAATTTTGCTGATTTCTTTTGAAATTTAGAGAAGTTTTTTTAAATTTAAAAAACGGTGATTAAATTAGGTGAGGCTTCATTGTATACTGAGTACTATGCTAAATTCCCTACAGAGATTATCTCTTAATTCATTTAACCTAAGAAGTCACACCTGATATTTTCTTCTTCTTACAAATGGGAAAGCTGATAAAGGATAAATAATTTGGCCAAAGTTTCAAATCCTTCCCACTTCTCTCCACCTCTATCCAGTTCCCAGGCAACCACTCCTCACGATTTTTTAAAAGCTGATTCCACGGTTGTCTTTTGTTTGTTTAGTCACTGGTTTTCAGCAGTTTAGTTATGATCTACCAAGACATGTTTTTCTTCTAGTTGGGTCTTGGTGGTGTACTGACCTTGAATTGTGTATGCTTCTGCTGTTAGCCAAAATCTAAAGATTAGACATTATTCAAATGTCTGCTTTACCCAAGTTTCTTCTCTTTTCCTCTTGGATTCTTGCAACTTCTTAGATTTCCTAAACTGCTCTCAAGTTGCCCAAGGAAGTTGTGTTTGTTTTCATTTTCTCCTAAGCTGCCTGTGGGCTCCTGGCCTTTTCCCCTGCACCTGTTTGCCACAGAGCTCGTTAGTTTCAAGTAGGTGTTTTCAACACTTACTTTGTTTTGTTTTTCGAGACAGGGTTTCTTTGTGTAACCTTTACTATCCTGGAACTCGCTCTGTGGACCAGGCTGGGCTGGACCTCATGGAGATCCGCCTGCCTCTGCCTCCCGAGTGCTGGGGCTAAAGGTCTGCGCCACCACTGCCGGGCTTTCGGCTCTAACATTCTCATTTAGTTTTTCCTTTGCAGTCTCATCTCTCTGTTTATAGTTTCTGTCTTTTCATTCATTTCATTTGAGTTTTTCTTTTACTTCATGGGACACAATTTCAAAGCTGCTGTAAGTCTCTACTAAATCAAATGATTCTATATTGGCATCAATATCTTGTTTGCTTGAGCTGTGCTCTCGCTCTAGCTCTGGATGGCCAGGAGCGGGTTGACCATTCTTTGTGAAGCTGTCCCTGAGACATTGAAATCGCATAATTTGTGGAACTTTGGAACTTGGGTTCTATTGAAGTCCTGATAGATGTTTTTAGCTTCGTTTAGTAGACATTCAGCCCAGTTACTTCTGATAATAAGTTCTCATCCTTTAAAAAAGGTATTAGTTTTTATTTTATGCATTTGAGTATTTTGCCTACGTGTGTATATGTGCTATACATGCATGCAGTGCTTGCAAGACCATAAGAGGGCGCTGAATACTCTGAACCTGGAGTTACAAATGGATGTGAGCTGCCGTATGAGTGCCAGGCACCCCGTGTGCCCTCTGGGAGAGGAGCACCTCCTAACCACTGAGCCACCCCTGTACCCCTCAGCTCTTTCCTGTCTACTCAGTAGTTCAGTTCTCAGTGCTCAGCATTTGTGTGCTCTGTTGGTCTGGCCTTGTGTGCGAGTGCAGTTTCGTAAGCTGAGACATGAACATTCTCACTGCTCCCCCTCACTCTCCAGCCTCCCTGGTTCTCTGCCCAAAATGCAGTGGGTTCAGCTGACTGTGGAGCTTCTGGCTTGGTAACACTGGGCTCCTGCCCTGCTGTGCTGTGCCTCCCTATGACTGCCCTTAGTAGCTTTACCTGAAAAACAGAGTCCCGCACATGAGTCTGATCCTATGTGTTTATATGTAGAAATCAAGATTGTCTGCGATTATGAACTTTGTATACATATGTTTAAATAAATTAAATGCACTATTGTAATTCTTTTTGAATCTGTGGATTGTTTATATTAATGAGCAAACTAATATATGGCTGATGTTTTTAAGATTTCATAGTGTCTAATGTACTTTCCATTTTCAGATGGTCTTCTGATTGTCGGTGTTCACTCAGCTAAGTTTCCAAATGAAAAGGTCTCAGACAATATCAAGAGTGCTATCCTACGATACGACATCACCCACCCTGTGGTTAACGATCCAGACGCCAGCCTCTGGCAGGAGCTTGAAGTCTCCTGCTGGCCAACACTGGTCATACTGGGACCTCGTGGAAACATGTTGTTTTCTTTGATTGGAGAGGGACATAAAGATAAACTATTTTCATATACTTCTATCGCTTTAAAGTATTACAAAGACAGGGGACAGATCAGAGATGGAAAAGTTGGAATAAAACTCTTTAAAGAGTCTCTGCCACCGTCACCACTGCTCTTCCCTGGCAAAGTAGCCGCAGACCACGCTACAGGTAGACTGGTGGTAGCAGACACTGGGCACCATCGAATCTTGGTCATTCAGAAAAATGGAGAGATTCAATATAGTATTGGAGGTAAGGTTTGCTTCTAACATACTATGTAATATATTTTTCAGTTTAAAATAATTCAAGTAAATATACAAAACAGCTTGAACTGGCTTCTGACTTTATCACCAAGTTATTTTGTTATTTAGTCTGTGGTATCTGAGTTAACCTTCCTTTCCTTTTCAGAACAAACAAAACCCAGAAGCTCCTTGTCAAAAGGAGGAAATCATTAAGTTATATGGTCTTTAGGTATATTTGTGTGTTCCATCCCGTTTTTTAAATAAAAATGTCACATTTATTTACTCGTGGAAATATGCCAAAATTTTAGGTCAATGATGTTTTAAGTAGAAGTTTCATGTTTTCGTCTCTAACAAGAAACTGTTCATATAGTTCTCAAGACAGGGACTCAGAACAGTGACCAAGATACTATTCATATAGTTCTCAAGACAGGGACTCAGAACAGTGACCAAGAAACTTGGTATTTAGATTATAAAGTAAACAGGCTAGGATTTGTACACAATTTTTCTTTTCTCTTGTTTCGTCTTTAAGAACTAAAGCATACATCTGGGTCCCTCCTCTTTCCATGAGAGTACAGGCCATCTCATTCCATATCTCTCTGCCCTAGATGAGAATCTGCCTCTGGTTTCCATCTGCACTGTTAGTAAAAAATCTCCTTAGTACGTTCAGACTAATCCGCTTATCTGGGCTGAACTGACACACAAGAAATTAGTCGGAAGGGGTCATGTCCTTGCCGCCAATCCCATCTCCTGGCCTAGGAAACATGTTCCATATGAAGTAGATCAGATGCTCCTCAGCTGTTGCTCATTGCCAGGTATCCTCATCTTTTGTGTCAGCGGAGGATGTGTTGTTTTGTGGAGCTTTTTTGTCCGTAATACTTGTTATTTTTACTTGTAACAGGCAATTGTGAGGATTGTTGCTTGAAAATGTCGTGTGTGTACATGCTCATGTGAGCCTGTGTGTGTGTGTACATGCTCATGTGAGCCTGTGCTGACACATGAGATTGTGTGTGCTGGAGTGTGTGTGTGCTGGAGTGTGTGTGAATGCTCATGTGAGCCTGTGTGTGTGTGTACATGCTCATGTGAGCCTGTGTGTGTGTGTGTACATGCTCATGTGAGCCTGTGTGTGTGTGTGTACATGCTCATGTGAGCCTGTGTGTGTGTGTACATGCTCATGTGAGCCTGTGCTGACACATGAGATTGTGTGTCCCCTCGAGTGCTCCACCTAATCTTTTGAAGCAGGGTCCCCGAGTAAACCTGAAGCTTGTTGGTTTGGCCAGGCTTGGTGACCACTGAACTCTAGAGATGGCCTTGCTTTGGCCTCTAACCACCCCCTACCCCACTGTGTTGCTGCTGCTGCTCTTGTTATTGTTTTAAGATAGGGTCTAACTATGAAGTCCTAGGTGGCCTGGAACTTTCTCTGTAGACCAGACTGGCCTCAACTCATAGATCCACCTTCTTCTGGCATTAAGAGTATGTATAACCATGCCCAGCTTTTGTGTATACTGGCAATCCAAATGCAGATCTTCATGGTTGTATAGTAGGCACATTACCTTCTCACCAAGATTTTAATTTGTTATAACATTCAAAATGGTGTAGGTCTTCTTTCTTAAGATACAGGGTTTCACTATGCAGCCCTGACTCCTGAAACTCTCTAGGTAGCTCAGTCTGTTCTGGACTCACAGAGATGCATCCATCTGCCTCTGCTTCTTAATCTAGATTAAAGGCATGTGCTGCCATACCCAGCCCAACAGTGTTCTTTGTTAACAGACAACATCAGTAAATGGTGTTCTCGAGTGTGCCTCAAAGAATACTGCTGTGTCCGGACATACTCTTTGACCTGGTGGGTTTTAGACAGGGTCTCTGTGTCTAGCTCAGGCTGGCTTGGAACTCACTGTGTTCCAGACTCACCTTGAATTCATAGCAGACCTCCTTCCTGCAGTGTGCTAAGATTTATAAGCATAAGCCACCACACCTACATAATCTTATTTCTTATATTTATGATTTATTGTGTGTTGGAGAGTAGAAGGGTGCTGTGTGTCCTGGCATAGAGGTCAGGGGATGCGGGTGGTCATGTCAGGAGCAGCAGGTGGCAGCTGAACTTCAAAGTGTCAGCCCACCAGGAAGAATCCCCTGATAGTCAGTTTCCCTTAGACAAGGCCCCAAGACCCCAGACCCCAGAATGTCTTTTGCTCCTGCTGTGCCTTTATATGTTTGCTACCAGGATCTTTCTCTGGTATCTGGCATGGTGTGAATGGAAATGGGGAGACTCCCCACTGCCTGTAATGTAGTGTGTTTATCTCATGGAAACATCCTGTTCTTCCGGGCATTTTTACCTGTGGATTACTGTGAAAATGATTTCTTCCTAACTGATAATAATACTGCCTAATTGACAATAGTGTTAGCTTATACAGAGTTTTGATGAATAAAAATAAATGCAAGGAAATGTTACACAGCCAAGGCCTTTGAATTTCACCTAAGGAGCTGCATAGATTGTAACTCTAGTTAATGATTAAGAAAAACAATTGAAGCCAGGACGGTGGTGGCGCATGCCATTAATCCCAGCACTTGGGAGGTAGAGGCAGGCAGATCTCTGTGAGTTCTACAACAGCTTGTTCCAGGACAGGCTCCAAAGCTACAGAGAAACCCTGTCTCAGAAAACCAAAAGAAAAAAAGAAAAAGAAAAACAATTGAGTCTCCAGGAGCCAGGCTAGCTCTAATTCTCTTAATGCTGAGAGATGCAATCACAGGCTTTGGTGTGCACCATTAGCTGAAACAAAACCTTAAAATAACTCCAGGTTGGATCAGATGTTTTGATAATAGCTTTGAGATGAAAAGCCCTAGAGTTCACAAGGACACGTAGCTGAGGTCAAAAATAGAAAGCAGCCCAATTGTTACTAGCTGATGTGCTTTCCTTGCTAGGGTTGGTTAATGACCACAGGTGGTGACTAATTCCTCACACCTATTTCTGCCCTCAATCTCCTGATAGAAAAAACTTTGAGAGTGGGTATGTGCCCTAAAGATTTAAAGTAGAGCTGACTGATTCTTTTTTATGCATAAAAGTTTAGGTTTGTGATTCCTTTAAGATTCCTTATAAGATTACCTTTCAAGATAAGTAATAAAAGTGATTGGCCCTTTCTTTGTAACTGCAAAACCTAGTCTGCCAGTAAAAGACCTGACTGAGAAGAATAGCTTACTTGCCACATGGTTAATTTATAACAAGTTGCTTGGGTATGAATGTATATGGGATGTTGGGATAATTTGTTTTTCACCTGTAATATGTAAAATGTTTAATTAAGTAAGGGATATGGAAAACATGCTATCTTTTTACTGTTTATTTTGTATTCATTATAATCATTCACTTAAAAACAGAATGTAACCACACTGTAAATTTTATTGCCTGAAAGATTTTGCTGGGGTATATAAGCTGTAAGGATAAGAATAAAGATAGAGTTAAAATGGGCTGGAAGGAAAACATCAAGAATGAAAGAGAAAGACTAGAAGGAAAATATCAAGAGAGAGAGAAGGAAATCACCAGGAAAATCAAGAATAGGGAATGCAAAAGAAGACTAAGGAAAGGTCTGAAGGAAACCTTCAAGGGAGAATGTGAGTGTCTTTTTCCCTAACCCCCGTAATAGAAAAGTCCATTATGCGCTGATGCTGTGGGTTCCCTTTGAGCCCATGCCATCTGGAGGCTACCCCACCAGCAGCAGTAAGTGGACAGCTCATGGGATCCGGATCTCTCTTCCCACAGAATGGGCCAGAGGATCAGGCTTGGGAAGTTCTTTTCCTTGTGAAGCCAGCTTGCCAGTCCCCAGCTGAGTTTTTAAAAAGATTTCTTTGGTCACATGTTTTCAAGAACTACTGATTTCACATGACTTAACAGATTTTGTTGGTAGTGGTATTATCAGGTTTCACAGGCACTTCGCTCTGGCAGTGTCTCCAGGATATTCCAGGTTGCAGATCTGAAGGGACTGCATAGAGCTCTTCTCCCATCTCCTATTTTTCCTGCAATCTCTTGAAGTTAACAACAATAATAGTGTTGCTGGTAGTGGTGAATGGTGGCCAGCCATGTGCCTGTTTCGTTCTGAGCACACTGCCTGCATTTCCTCATTTTCACTCCTGTAAGGCTGTGAACCTGGGCATTACTAGTTCTGTTTTACAGAAGTGGCTACTGACCTATAGACTTTGGGAAGCAGCAGTTGTGTATTGCCATGTCAGACTGTCCCTCCTTGGAGCTGTGGTGTTCCAAAACCTGAGAATGTTGCATGACGTTAGAACAGGGAAGCAGGGATAGGAAGGAGTGTCCCCTTGGGCTTCTTGACTCCGGAAGACTGGTGGAGCTCGAGCTATAGTACTGTTTACAGCAGTTTTGAGCGCGAGGATTTTTCTAGGGAGGAAGTGTGTGTATAGTTTCGTTTTATTGCCAAAGGAGTCTATTGTCCAAATTGTTTTTAAAAGATCATCCCTTTGGGGGCTGGAGAGATGACCCAGCAGTTAAGAGCACTTGTTCTTGCAGAGGGCCTGGTTTCCATTCCCAGCATCCACATAGCAATTCACAACCATCTGTAATTCCAGTTCCAAGAGATCTGATGACTTCCTCTGATCTCTGTGGGTACCAGGCACACACATGCTGCTTATACATATGTGCAGGCAAACGTACACACATAAAATAAATCATTTTTAATCCTCCTTTTAACTACTGATAGGTTAGTTATTTTTAACTTTCTAGTCTAGGAAGCAGTTATTTAAAATGCTTTTAAAATTACTTTCTTCTGCTATATTCTACCCAGAATAGACATACAGAGAAATAGAGGGAAGTAGCAAACATCTTCATTTTTCTACGTGTGTGATGTTTTGCCAGCACATATGCCTGTGCACTGTGTGCGCAGTGCCCTCTAAGGCGGGAGGAGGGCAGCATCTCCCTGAGACTAGTTAGCTAGCTGTGAGCTGCCATATGGGTGCTGATTGTTAAGTCCAGTCCTCTGGAAGAACAGCCAGCACTCTTAACTGCTGAGTCATCTCTTCAGCCCCATATCTTAATTTTTAGATAGAAATACTGAAATGCTGTGTTATTTATTTTTAAAAATTCCAACATTAAATGCAGTTTTTTAAATTATTTGGAGGATGTTACTTAGAAGTTGCTTTTTATTGTGGGAAAAAAAAATGGTCTCAAAACTATCTTGTCTTTTAGGACCTAATCCTGGAAGAAAAGACGGAATGTTTTTAGAGTCGTCTTTTAACTCTCCACAGGGTGTAGCTATCGTGAATAATACCATCTATGTGGCCGACACTGAAAACCACCTTATAAGAAAGGTAATTTTCCATTTTAAGTTAAAATTTTAATAGTTCCAATCAAGAAACTCTGATGTTGATCAGGTGTCCGGGGTCATTGTTGGTTAGCAAGTATTTACCCAGACTCTGTAATGATACCCACTGTGAGGTCTATCTTGATAAAAGCAATGCATTTTCTTTGATACTGAGTAGGACTTGGCCTATTAAAATGTTCAGTAGATATTTGTTATTAATAAATTATACATATATTTAATGAAACATTTTGTATGTATTTATTTTTATAAATATACATTGTGACTTAAAGAACTAAAGTGGAGTTTTTTTAAGTCTAGGAAACTTTCTAGACATTTGAATATGCTAATATATTATTGATATAGTTAGGGGGAATATTTATTAATTATATTCCCTTTTTTAGGCAGTACTTTGTTAATATCATTGTGCATAGGTTGTAGGAAAGTGATGCGGTTTTAATTACTGAGCTTTTCTGAATAATTGGGGAGTTTTCCTATAGTTTTGTCATAGTTTTCCCCTGCTTCACCACTTGGTGATTTCCAAGTATTGGACAAGGTGCTATTCAAATGCCTGTATATTGAAGTAGAATAATCACAAAAACAGTGGATTTCCTAAAGTCAGTGTACATTCTATGTCACAGGACTTAGTGTCTGTGAAGACAGGAAAAGTAATTGTTTCTTCCATTCTTTTTTCACAGAAAAAGTTACTGCATTTTAATTTGAAGACCTCGTTTGCAGATGTCTTCTAAGTTCATTACCCTCTTACATTCTCTCACACAAACATTGCCTCTTTTGCCTAGAACAATTTCTTGATTAACCTATATGGGTGTTTTTTGTTGTTGTTTGTTTGTTTGTTTTGGTTTTTTGAGACAAGGTTTCTCTGTGTAAGAACCCTCGCTGTCCTGGAACTCACTCTGTAGACCAGGCTGGCCTGGAACTCAGAGATCTGCCTGCCTCTGCCTTCCTAGTGCTTGGGGTTAAAGGGTACGCCACCACCACCTGGCCAGTTTACAGATTGTGTTGCCTTTTCACACTTCCTTGCCATTCCCTCACACAAGCACACCATAGGTAGCCATTTTGATATGCTTTTCTGCATGTGACCCTGAAAAGCCTCAGTGTCCTGTGCTCCTGATTATCTTAATGCCTTTATTGTGCTACACATCAAAAGACTACCCAAGTAAGTTAGAACTCACTAGTTTGTAATCAGTTTAACAGGTTTTGCAGTCATAACTTTAAGTTGTTTTAGAATTTTTCAGCTCCCAATTAAGAATTGTCACACAAAGATAATCACCATCCCCAGCACTAGGATCAGCTTCCTGTCTCTCGATAGGCCCTTCCTGACCGCTCACACAGTGGGATTCTGTGAGGGATGGTTTCCTCTTCAGTCTCGCTTGATGTTGTACAGTTCATCCATGAGGTAGCATGTTGGGACTTCATTCCCCTCTATTACTAGGAAATGGGAGGAATAATTGTGTATATTTAAGTGACAAGTCTGCTGTAATTACCCTTTAAAACATTGTGTTTCAAATATTTTCTGTGTTCTATTAGAATTGTTCACGTATTGAAAGCAAAGTAACATGTATTGAATAAAGGCTTACTGAATTTTTTATAGATCGACCTAGAAGCTGAGAAGGTGAGCACTGTAGCTGGCATTGGCGTTCAAGGGACAGATACAGAGGGGGGAGAGAGAGGGGAGAAGCAGCCCATCAGCTCCCCTTGGGATGTCGTGGTCGGAACCTCAGGTACGAGAGCTTAGCCACTGATGCTAGGAACGTCTGCTAATAAGAATAAGATCTGATCTTTACAGTATTCTTTTCTGTTATGCAGGGGTGACACACACCTTTAATCCCAGCACTCAGGAGTCAGAGACAGGTGGATCTCTGAGTTCAAGACCAACTTGTCTATAGAGTGAGTTCTAGGACAGCCAGGGCTGTACGGAGAAACCCTGTCTTGAGGAGAAAAAAAATTATTTTGTAACTTTTTTAATTAAAAATATTCTTGAAATGATTAGGTTAATTATATAGCTTCTTTTATACATTTGTACTTATGGTTTGGAACTTACTGATTGTGTAAAGCAGAGGCAGCCATAGGAATACGTGTTCTGCTGGGTGGTGGTGGTGTATGCTTTTAATCCCAGCATTTGGGAGGCAAAGGTGGAAGGATCTCTGTGAGTTCAAGGCCAACCTGGTCTACAGAGGGAGTTCTAGGACAGGCTCCAAAGATACAGAGAAACCCTGTTTTGAAACCGCCCCCATAAAAAAGAATGACCTGTTCTATATAGCATTATAGTATACTTTACCAAAAACGATTAGCTGACTCACTCTCAGATCACGCTCAGTACACAATAATTCTAATTTAAAGACTCTCATCTAATCTGCATCTTCAAGTGTTGTAGGCCTAAATATTTTTAAATTGATGGAATTATGGTTTTAGAAACTACAAAGATTATCCGTGAGCGCCATATCACTTAACAATATCTTTGCTTACTTTAGTTGAAAAAGAAACTGAGATATCAAAGAGGAAGCTGACTTACCTTTTTCATTAAAAATTCCCAAATATTGAAATAGGATAGCATCTTTTGAGTAATAAAATAGAACCCTAATGAGTTAGGCAGATTTTGATAGTAAACGAGCCATGCTGTCTTTGTGGTCTGTATTACCCCTATCAGTATACTAGCAGAAACGCCAGGATTCTTGTCATTGATCCTCAGCAGTGCTCAGATGGCTGTTAGCTACATGTCTAAGATCAAACGTAGAGAAAGTAGAATACATTGGAACTAGAATTTGAAACTAAGTGGTTCATGTGATCATATTTGCTTATTTGAATGACTTTGTGTTGAGAATTCTTGCCTTGCTTTGCCGTGCTAGTACTATCTCTCAAGAAAGGGAAAAGTCTATGCTTTATATATAAAATTAATAGCCAGTAGTTAAATAGTGATGTTCGTATTTGCCACTTTATGTCCTCTGTATCTATTAGTAATTAACACAATGATGCTATGTTAGGAAGACTTGTCAAACCTAATTCTGTATTTCTGCCACACAAATAGTGTTGCGAATGAGTCACCTAAGCCTGAGCTGACCTGGGCTTGTCTCAAGCTGCGTCTTGAGTCTACATCTGGTTTGTGTGGTCTGTGTAGCATGTTTGATTTTAACAGAAGGTAAACAACCTAAGAGGACAGACTGCAACATACATATCATAAGATTTTGCTCATATTCTATCTACTTTGTAAACAGAGAATTCACCTTCATTTCTTGGCCACCCAGACCCAAATAACCACACAGAAACTATATTAATTACAGCACTGCTTGGCCAACAGCTTAAGCGTATTCCTACCTAGCTCTTATATTTTAATTTAACCCATTTCTATTAATCTGTGTATTGCCACGAGGTTGTGACTTACCAGAAAGGTTCTGGCCTATTTCTCCTTCAGCAGCTACGTGGCATCTGCCTGACTCTACCTTCTTTCCTCCTCTATCTCTGCTTGGATTTCCCGCCTTGCTATATTGTGCTCCGCCATAGACCAAAGTAGCTTCTTTATGAACCAGTAGAAATAAAACATATTCACAGCATATATAGTACTTGCCTACAGTTACTAGAACAAAGCCTGGGAATTGAGGTTTGGCATACTTTAAGAGTGCTGCTTGCTGCTCTTCTGAAGGACCTGTGCACTCATGTTGGTGTTCACAACCACCTATTAACTCTAGTTCCAGGGCATCTAAGAGTAAACAGAAACACAAGGCACACAAGCTAGTTCCAAGTCGGAAGACAGAGATGTATACTTTACCACTGTGAGGCTGTCTCTGGGAAGGATGTAGACACAGATGGGCAAAGAACCAGAAATGTGCAACTTATATCATGTCTACCAGAATTTGCATCGCTTAAAATCACAGTGTACTTAACTAAGGTAAATTACATAATGGCCAAGGAGTATTTTGAGTTTTATCCAGGCTAAAAGTTTTTCAGTTGTACCTTGTAGTGTGATGTTGCTGGTTGTGTATCTTTGTATTAAAAATACTCCCATCTTCTCCCTAGGAAAGATCCTAACTCTATTGACAGGTACTCTGTTAGGTCCTAAGTCAAGTGACATGCCATTGGAGAGGTGGTTTTTACTAACCCTAGTCTCAGTTCTGCCCTAGCTCAGCTCATGGCTCTGCATTTAACTTGGTTCTGAACACATTTTGTGGTCGTTTGAATGACAATGGCTCCATAGGCTCACACTGGAGTGTCTGATCCCTTGTTGGTAGACCTGTTTGGGAAGGATGAGGAGGTGTGGTCTTGTTGGTAGACCTGTTTGGGAAGGATGAGGAGGCGTGGCCTTGTTGGAGCAGGTGTTGCTGTGGGGGTGGCTTTGGGGTTTTAAAAGTCCATGCCCTTCCCAGTTAGTGCTCTCTCTGCCTCCTGCTTATGGACCAGATACAAGCTCTTCACGGCACCTGATCTAGTACCATGCCTGCCTGCTGCTGCTGTGCACCCTGCTATGATGGTCATGAATTTTAACCTTCTGGAACTGGATGCAAGCCCCTAATAGACTATCTTTATCTTATCTTTGTCATGGTATCTCTTTACAGCAATAGAAAAATAATGACGATGACACATCTTCCCTCCAGAAAATGGGCAAGAGAAGTAGTCTTGAATGCACTTAATCGTTTGCTAGCTCAGAAAGTGTGGTTTGAAAGCTGTCTGAAGGACCTCCCTCAGTGGTCATGATAGTTCATGAGTTGTCTATGGACCAGCTAATCTAGGTGTCTATACCAAGTTATTGCTAGGTAGGCTTTATAAAATGGCTATGAATTACTGGGTGACCCTGATTCTCATAAAACTTTCAGAGTGACATGTTACCCCCAAAACATCTTAATAACTAAGGTTTTGAATTAACTTCAAAATCCTAACCTATATTAATGTGTAATTTTTTTGATGGGGTTAAGATAAATTGTTCTTACTAAATTATATATTTGCTTCATGTCACTTAAAATATATCCACAATAAACATATATATTCATATGCATTTATATGTACATATTTATTTCATAATCTTTATTAACTCAAAATACAGCCTCGTGGGGGACTTTTTGATGTTTGATTTTTTTAATTACAAATGACATCTGAGATCAGGTTGCTTATGTTATTTTCAGATTTAATTTAAGCTTCAGAATATTTTGACTGTCATTCGTTTCTGTGTTGTTGGATTGTTTGGTAGGGAACTAAGAGACATATTTACCCTCCAACAAAGTGTGATGTCACATGACATGTTAAGACACGCCTTTCTTTTATATCCTTTTTTGGTCTTTTTCTTCAACTTTCTTAAGTTTTATCTCCTTAAGATTGTTTCTTTGTAAGCTCCAAGGATCATCTGTGAAACACAAGTAGATGAGATTTAGTAAACTCCCTGCCAAATTGAGCACAATTGTAGGGCTAGGTCAGTGGTTCCTTCCTAATGCAAGAGAGGCCCTCTGATACAGCTCCTTGTGTTGTGGTGACTCCAAACCATAAGATTAATTTGTTGCTACTTCATAACTATAATTTGGCTACTGTTATGAATCTTAATGTAAATATCTGATATGCAGATATTTGATATGTGACCCCAAATAGATCAACAAGTTAAGAACTGTTGATCTAGATAGATATACCCACAAGTTAAGAACTGCTGATCTAGTTAGACAAAAAAAAAATTATAAAGATGAGTCATGAAACATTTATAATATTCATTTTAAGAAATATAAATGAACATTTCAAAGTCAGGAGTTTGTTATTGTTGTTGTTAGTGGTGGGTTTTAAGACATAATTTCACCAGGCACTTATATGTAGCCCCGGCTACTGTGTTTGTAGGTGTTTGCCCCCATACCCAGCTAGCCAATCTTCTGATGTAAGAATAGAACTTTTTGTTTAAGCAGCTCCTAGATAAATCACCTCAGATAAATTGGTGTTTTTCTTAAAGCATGGTGAGAATTTTTGAGTACATTTGAATAAATAAATATGAAGACTGAAAAGTTATAGTTTCTATACATTCAACAAATGACTTATCTACTTGCCTTTGTTGTGTCTTTTTTAAAAGTGTTCTGCTCAAACTATGAACAGCCTTTGTATTCCCATCTTGGCAGTGTGTGTGTGTTTAAATTACAAGGTCATGTAACTGGCTGGAACAGATGTTACAGTGAACACTGAGAGCATCTACCACTCCAGAAAATGCCTCTTCTTAAGCTCTTTCTAATGTTTCAAAAAATTTATAGAATTTCCTTATACTTTATGTAATTCCTGAATGTGAGAAGACAGAAAGAAAGAAAAGATGAGAAATGGGTTAGCTTGTAATATCTTTAAATAGTGGATTCTGTGTAGTGCACATGAATGGAACACAGCTACCCAGCATCATGGACAAGTGTCAGGAGTCTGAGGAAGGGGCCTCCGCTGGGTTTCCTGAAGAAGTTAAGACACATGAAGCAATGGAGATACACAGTGGAGGTACACCTGCACAGATGTAAATTTAAAGGAAGGAAATGGAAAAAAAAAAAAGAATTTCTACACTAATGACTTCCAGAAAGAATAGTGGACATGTGACTCTAAAGGGTGCTTGGGGTCTTCACATGTTGCTCTTTCTCAGGTTTGCACGTGTGACCGTAGAAGGTGCTTGGGGTCTTCACATGATACTATTCCTCAGGTTTGCACGTGTGACCGTAGAGGGTGCTTGGGGTCTTCACATGTTGCTGTTCCTCAGGTTTGCACGTGTGACCGTAAAGGGTGCTTGGGGTCTTCACATGATACTATTCCTCAGGTTTGCACGTGTGACCGTAGAGGGTGCTTGGGGTCTTCACATGTTGCTGTTCCTCAGGTTTGCACGTGTGACCGTAGAGGGTGCTTGGGGTCTTCAGATGATGCTCATTCTCAGGTTTCACTTGCAGTGCATATCGGATTAGTTAATTTAAACTTTCTGTATTACATTTATTTCTCTGTGTGATGTATCTAATTAAAAGTTAAACAGTAAAGAAAAAAAGAATGAAAAGTAACCAAGACAGATACAGTTGAATTGGTACTTGACCAGAATCTCAGCTAGTAAACAACATACCTCAAGGAGACATTAAGAAATAGACTTTAAATGCTGCTAATTCTAAATATATATGTAATTTGTAAATATGTGTATTTTTGAATAGTGCCTGTACATTTGACCTGATTATACAAGTGCTACAATAAAGTAGAAATAATTAACAAAGTGAATTTTACAAAAGTAAATTTCATCTTACCACGTTAATATGACCCTAATTCTCTGTGTGATGCTGATGTCTGTAATGGACTCATCTTTTAGCAGCTGTTTACTATGTTCCTGTTCTTTCTTGATTCCACTGATGCCAGACAATATGGGGTGTTTTTCCTGTAGGTCAGAACCCTGCCAATGCTGAGTGCTTCCAATGGTCCCGGGTTCAGAAGCCTTTATAGAAAGGACAGTGTGCTTGAGTCCCATCAACCTCCTTTGACTCTAATCAGCGTTTTTCCTAGATACAAACTCAGCTGTTCTTACATCACCTATAATGGTTAGAATTCAGCACAAGTATGCTCAGCTGATGGTGTGTAGACAAAATGTATTTTGGCCTTTACATATTGAGATATATCACATGGCATCCATTAACGTTCTATAAAATACCAATAAATATTTTGTTTTAAATATAATCCAATGATGCAGGCATGTTTAAAGGGATAAATTTTATGCATTGTGGCCAGTGCACTTTTTATTTTGAAAAACAGCTGTATCTTTATATCTAAAATTTGACAGAAGATTCTTTTCATATACAGTAATTTTATTGAAAAAATTTTGCATACAATATGCTCTAATCATGCTTTCCCCTCTCCTGACTCCTAGATCCTCCCCATCATCCCAACTCCTCTTTGTCCTCCCCATCATCCCAACTCCTCTTAGTCCTCCCCATCATCCCAACTCCTCCTAGTCCTCCCCATCATCCCAACTTCACCTCCTTTTCTTTTTTTAAAAAACAAACAGGTTAACAAACCACAAGAAACCCACACCACACATACACACACACAAACAAAACCTCCACAAAAATCAGAAGCCATAGTATTCAAGCAAAGACAAATAGACCAAAAGAAAACAGTCCCAAACAAAGCAAAACAAGACATGAAAAGTCTACAAAAGAGTGATTGAGTTTGTGTTTATTATCTACTGCTAGGCCTTGGGCCCATCCTAAAGTATGGTTTGTATGCCCAGTGAGACTCCATTGGAGAAAACTAAGTTTTCTTTAGCAAGCAAGCGTCAGTTGCAGATAGCTTCCTGCTTAGGGGTGGGCGCTCCATGTCCATTTCCCCATCTTAGTGCTGGACCCCATCTGTCTTGAACTAGTATGGGCCCTGTTCTGCCATTTTCTCTGAATTTGTCTGTTCATCCATCCTGTTGTGTCTGGAGGACCCTCCTTCCTTGGAGGCTTCCACCACCCTGGTCCTTAAAAGCTTTCCACTTGCTCCTATACAGAGATCCCTGGGGCCACAGGGAGGGTTTCATAAAGATTTCCCATTTAGGACCAAGTGCTCCAAAGTCTCTCCCACTGCATTGTCCAGGGTTAGTTCCCAGCTCCTGCAGGAGGAAGCTCCTCTATGAGAAGATTCTTAAACTATCTCATTTCAGGTTAATGAGGTAAAATTTACAAATGCAAATTTTATTCTTACTATGTAAAACTGTGATTTCTGATAAATGCGTATATTCATGTCACTATGACCACAGTCAAGATAAGGGGTGCTGTGTCATCCCAGTAAGTTCTCTCATGCCGTTTGCTCAGTCTCCCCACGTCACCACACCCAGTCTAGCCACTGGCAGCAGTGGTCTGTGCTTCCTCAGTACAGAGCCCTGTGTCTGCTTCTTCCACTGAACTGACACTGCGGAGGTCCTGCCTGCTCCCGTCTGCTGTTGTTGTTGAGCAGCACTCGCAGGCCATTCGGTGGCTCTGGTTGCTGGGAGCTGTAATACACTAGCCCTTTCACTAACATTCCTGCTTCCTATTGTTTGTAGTCATAATGCATTTGCTTCTCTTGGGTAAATGCCTAGAAGTGAAATTGATTGTCGTTGTTTTCCAGAGTGGTTGTTTTCTTCAGTCCCAAGTGTGTGCTTAAAGCTGTTTCTTCCACCTGTAGGACTTTGCTTAAATTTCTGTTAACACAGCTATGCTGATTTCTTGTGTTTTTCTGAACTGAGAAAATGGTTAGCCTTCATTTCAGAAGGTAGTTCTACTTCACAGGTAAGTGTGGGCTGAGCTTGCATAGTTTCTGAGCAGTTTGCTCTACTTTTTGCACTTGGTCTTTTGTTTGTAAGGTATGTGTTTTCTCTAACTGTTTTGAGGCCTCTGCTTTTGGTTTTCAGCAGGTTGGCTGTTAATCCTGACTTAGCCCACCTGGACTGCTGTGCTGTGATGCCTTCCTTGTTCAGTAGTTTAGTGTCCTTCATTCTTTTCCCCGCACCTCTCACTTTGTGTTCCTTTTTGTCTGTAGACGTGCAGCTGCTCAGTCTCTGCCTTCTGTCCCAGAGCCTTTGCATGTTTCCTTCCTTTCTCCTCGTTTAGGTGACTGCTTATCTGTCTGCAGGACTGTCTGTCAGCTGATGGCCCTGTTTTGAAGGGTTCTTCATTTCCAGTACCATGCATTAAAGAGAAACAGTTTGCTCTGCTGTTGGTTCTACAGAAGCCTCCCATCCTTTAGGACTGCTGGCTCCCTCTTCTCAGTCCTTAGCAGACTAAGTCAGAGTCTCAGGACAACACTTGTGAATTTAATTCATTGTTTTTGAGCCTGAAAAATGGGTGTTGTGGTCATCCACATCTCCTCCTCTTCCTCCTCTTCTGGCTTTCATGTTTGTCTTCTCGTCATATTTGACTAGAACTATAAAGGCTGCGATAAATAGTGCTTATGTCATCATGGGGAACTAAGTTTGGACGGAAGCTGTGCTTGGCTGGGTTTTATTATTGCTAAGATTACTGCTTGCCCAGGAGCCTTCCAGTTCCTCTGGTTGGGCTGGTTGGGTGGTGCTAGTGTGGGAAGTCGGGGTCTAGCGGCCTGGGGGGGTCTTACTGATGGCATTCTTACCCTCAGTGTTGTGCTCTGTCACCCCAGGACATGGAGCCACATAGCAGCACTCTGTGTGCGCTCGGCTGCCCCTGCTGCCGCACAGTCCAGGAAGACCATCAGCCCAGCTGGGGAAAGAGCTGTGCGCTGCTGCTCCTTCCCCCTTCATGGCTTCACCGTGCTTGGGGCTGGCAGAAGCCCTCCACTTCCAGGCATCCTGCGCCTGGGGCAACACTTTGCTTTTTACCAGGAGGCTTCAGAACTGTGGAGACAAATCTGTTTCTACTACAGAGTCTACAAGGCCAGCAGGAGGATGCTGGCCACAGTAGCTTAAAATAAGGCAGAATTTTTCAAAACTGGACTTTGGGTTTATTTTTTCAAATTTCTTTTATTGACTCTATTCCTATTTTTTAAACTGTTTTAGTAATCTTTGTTGATAATGTTTTTAAAAAGGTTTTAGACATTAGAAGGGGTCAACTAGCTTCACATCATGGAGTAAAAACCTGCAGGTAAAGCTGAGCATCTTGTGCATAAAAACTCCCCTCGATAGAGTGGCTGGAGCGTCCACGGGTCAGAGGGAGATGCCAGCGAAGAAACAGAGCTCAAGCCCCTTCCAGAATGCTTCCATTCTTCCGCCAGCGCCAGCGAGGCCGACCGCTGATGAACTCAAGCTCCGGGTCTGGCTGTGCAAGTGTTTAAAGCATTACTTAACCTCTCTGAGTTTCAGTTCCTTCATAAAGGAAGATGATGACAGTAGGATTCCCCAAGCTCAGCGCCTTCGCCAGAATGCATTCTCATGGTTATTTTTATCCCCTCACCGATTGGTGTTTCTCAGAAACTCCAAAAGACCAGACCATAAGCTGACACAGCCCATACATTTGCATCTACCTCACTGTTGGAACTTGTAAAGGAAACCAGTGTGCAGGCCGAGGACAGACAGTTCCCACACTTTCTGACAGGTGCACTTTGACCCTAGCGTGTGTAGTGAACCACCTGAGCTGACCTGCCCTAGTTAGAGAACCAGACGGCAGAGACCACATTGATCCTTTACACAGGTGTGCTCCAGCGGAGCGCTCCTTTGCAAAAGTAGGCTTTAGTTGAAAGACTCCGAAGTTGAAAGTAAAATTTGCCTGACTCCTAACCCATCCTAACGTTTCATCTCTCCTGTGCCAGGTTTCTCTTTTGGTTTGTTTGGGGCAGGGTGTTGCTGTGTGGCACAGTCTGGCCTAGAATTAACTGTGTCACGAACCCTGTGATTTTCCTGCCTTGGCTTCTTGAGTGCTAGGATTACAAGTGTGCTCCACATACCCAGCAGGAGGGGCGGGGCCAGTCTTAGGTGTGAGCAGAGTGACAAGTCAGCTCAGATGTTTTCTTGAGTTATCCTGATGGCGCCTTAGGCTCAAACTGATCCAATTCCTTATCCATTTTAAATGAGGAGCCAACAGAATGTGCTAGTGGATTGTGGGGCCTGGGAGAGAAAGTGTCGAGGAGGGTGACATCAGGGCTTACAACCCAAGAAACAAGATGGGAAGCCGAGTTGTTCACAGTGGTCCCGTAGTGGTGGTTGGTGAAGAGGGCACGTGCATCTCTTGGTTGGTGTATACTTGTGCAGTGTTGTTGGCCCTGTTACAATCACGCACCAACAGTCTGCAGATAGTTTATTCTCTGAGCGCATCCCTAACCTTGCTGAACTCACTTAGAATTCTAATCCAGTCACCTGCTGATACTTGCAGTTCCACTTAAAATACTTGCATTTTCCTTTTGTTCTGCACACTAGGCCTTCATCTGATGTTATATAGAGGTAATGATGAGGCCTTCATCTGATGTTATATAGAGGTAATGATAAGGCTTTTGTTGTTGTTGTTGTTTATCTCATTCTGTTGGCAAGGATGTATTCATAGTGTTTTCTTCATTAAATATGATGGTTGCTATCAATTCTTTTGAAAGTATTCTTTATCAAATTAAATAGGTTATCTGTGGATCTTAGTTTCCTCAGAGTTTTTAAAACTAAAAACATTAAAAGGTACTGAGAGATTGTATTTTCATATATAGCTTGAGAATTCTCAGCCCTGTGAGAGACTAAGCCCAGCTCCATTGTAAATTATCTGAAAAAAAGCAAAGTGAAATCACAGATGTGTAATTCCACTACACTTGCATGCCTTTAACATTTAAAAAAGAAATAGAAGTGATTTATAATAAAATAAGGATTCATTCTGTGAATGCTCCTGCATGGCCTTGGTTACCATACAAGGTAATGTCTGTCTCTTGTGTAAAGCTGGCTTTAAAGTGAGATTTCATTCCCTTCAGTGTGCTGATCTTGGAGGAAGTAGCACAGGTTTGCATTGATAGCAGACTTGTTTGATTAGAGACAAATTATTAGCAGTATTAGGAAATATCAGTCTTCATTAGGATAACTTCAGGGCTTCTGGAATGTACTGGAAAAATGAGAACATTTTTCTGCTGTTGACCAGGGGAAAGGTTACTTATTCAGTAAGTGTTTGCCGAGCATCTACTATGGGAAGCCACTGTTTTTAGTTGTTGGCAATGAAGCTGAATGAAGCAAAGCTTCTGCCTTCTTTGAAGTGCTGAATGGAGGAGAAGAGCAGCAAGCAAGCAAACTGCACTTAGGATGGTGACAGGCACCACAGAAAACAGTGATGCAGGATAACAGGCACAGATGTGCGTGGGTGCGCGTGTGTGTGCGTGCGTGCATGCGCACTCACCACGAATTCACTCACGCATGAACAAGCTGTGTTGGGTAGGGAAGCAAGAAAGAAGTCTTGAGTTGAGTTCCATGCTAGGGGCTGAAGGTGAAAGTCCTAGGAGGAGGGAAGAGGAACAAAGTGGGTGTAGGAACTGAGAGCAGATGTGTGGTGCCCAGCATGTGCTGCTACTGTGGTGACGCTTAACTTCCAGAGCCTCTGCTCATCGTCCAGGTCATCTTTTGAGATGGGCCGTCATAGCATCGCAGAAATTTCAGCCAGTGTTCAAATCTGAACTGTTTGGCTCCTCGGCCATGGGAGCCATGCTTGTTTCAGAGGCTGTCACAACTCGAGGTGCATAATTTAGTTCCATTAGGAGGCTTCAGACTATGATTGTCTACGGTTCTTTGTGTGTTAGTCTAACATATTACTGGATAAATACAGGCTGTGGAGTATCATGAGTGGGGAACATTCCTGATTATGTAAAGTATTATTCATTTGTGCCTTTTATTTATATTTCTTACTAAAGCTTTTATTGTATTTTGTTGTTCATTTCCTTAGTTAATAATGCCATTATCTAATCAGAAGCATGAACTCATTGTCATTGATGGATGTGATGAGTTTATAGTCATAGATTTGTGGCGGCTTTAGCACAAGTGAGCAGTTGTAAACTGAGTGCTTTGTTGGATGTCGTCTGCTGTGGGACAGCAGCAGTCAGTGGTTATTATGGGATTAACAAACTTAGTGGGAGGCATCGTGTCGCACTCTTTACCCTCTGTGCCAGCTGCTCTAGGACTTGTGAGCTTGTGGATGCAATAGTGCTTGCCTAATGCAGCATGCTGTAAAGTAAGACCCAGTGTGTGAGATAATGGTCATGGCTGACATTTGAGTATTGTTGCCTGTAAGTACTTTTCATCCGAATGCCATTATAGCTGAAATAACAGAATATTTTATTAGCTTAGATGACAGTCATTTTAGTAGGTCCAGAGAGTAGTAGACCTAGAATAACTGAAGGAGCAGTGTGGTGTGTAAAACATTAGTTGTGCAGGTCTTTTCATCTGGTTTTAAAGTGATAAAGCAGAGACTGAGTCCCCATAATACATGGACAGCAGTGTGCCCGTTTGTACACTCGCATCTGCAGATATGACTGTGTGACGGAGGTAAACTGGGATACTTTCTGTCGTAGCAGCTGAGAACAGAGAACATCAGCGCATCAGAGCTGAGCATAGATTTTTCTCTCGGCCTGGCTTGGGCCCAGAGTCCAGTTCCTTCCTTTACTAGCCGGTTGCCTGGCCTGCTGACTTCTCTGTGCATAGTCTCTCTTCTGGAGTTAGGCTTTCTAATAGAGAAAACTGCAATGAGTTTTGGGGAAGCGCTTGGCATTGTAGCATCTGTAATTACTTGAGAACCATCGTAATTGTGTTGTCTTTGTTGTTACTAAACTAAAAGATGCTTTAAAATTATTACTAATTAAGGAAGAAATACCCTTCTCATCCCAAAATACTTGAAGTTAAAGAGATTACAAATAAAATAACTTTCTATAAGATAATGTCTTACCAGACTAATTTAGTTAAAATGTCTTTTATTTCAGAATACTTCCTAGTTAAATTAAATGGGTTAACTGAATTAATCTGAGAAGTAGAACTTTGTTCCTTTCTAACAAGTGCGACATCATTCAGTGTCTAGAAGTAGAATGGAGAAAGCAGAACGGTCAGCAGCTGTATTGTATGACATCATTCAGTGTCTAGAAGTAGAATGGAGAAAGCAGTTCGGTCAGCAGCTGTATTATAATGTGTTGTCCTCTTGGTCTGATAAGCCAAGGCTGAGAGGTGGCTCAGTTGCTATTGGGCTTGCCATGTGAGGATCTGAATTCATCTGTAGCACTCACATAAAAGCCCGGCCACTGAGGCATGTCCCTATAGTTCCAGCATTGGGAGTCTGAGACAGGAGGATCCTTCAGGCTTTCCAGTAGTCAGCCATAGCAAGCTCCAGGTTCAGTGCGTGCCTGTCTACTAAGTGAATGAAATAGAGCGTGACAGAAGAAGACTCAGCACTGACCCCTAGCTTCCACGTACACACGTGTGCACTTTCCCACAGGCACACTCCCAGCATGACTGAAGAAGACTCAACATTGACCCCTCGCCTCCACATACACACGTGTGCACTTTCCCGCAGACACTCTCATAAATTCTATAACCAACTAGACAAATGGATTTTTAAATGACTGCTGTACTTTGTATCTGAATGTCAAATCTCATATGGTCATAAAAGACATTCCTTATACTTTTTATTGTTATTTTGTTTTAACACAGGGTCTCCCCTTTATAGCCCATGCTTGCCTGGGACTTGCTGTGCAGTCTAACAGGCTTCCAGCTTCAGCTGCTCCCCTCTGGCCCTGGGCTCCGGGCTGCAGACTTGTGCCAGCTCCCTGCTCTGGAAAGCCTCTTTTCTTGCATAGAAATTGCAAGGTTTTCCTACATAATGTTAACCTACTTTTTTGCGTCACAAAGTTTTGTTTATGAATCAGTGTTTAAAAACATTGTTTCCAGAGGTGCAGGTTGACATTCTGCTATTAAGAATGTGTGGATTTGATTGAAGGAAATGCAAATGCTAATGGCTTCGATTTTGTCATTACACTTTGTAAACATGTATTAAATTATCACCCTGTACTGCATTTAATTAAAAACCATTACAACTTTGAGTTCTGGTGAAAGTGTTGCAGGTGAGAGAATGGATCTGTAGACCGATCTCTCACTAAGGAGCGTTTTCCAAAACAACTGACCTAAAAAATTAGTATCAGCCATTGAATTTCCATTTCTGAGAAGTATCATACTAACCAGATATATATATATATATATATATAATATATGCAACTTATTTTTTTGAAGGTTCAGAGGTCCAAAGAAATGACATCCTGTGGATAGCCATGGCCGGGACTCATCAAATATGGGCGCTCCTCCTGGACTCTGGCTCCCTGCCAAAGAGAAGGTAAGTGACTATGCCTCTTCGGGGTCCTTCGGGTGCCCTTCCCCAGGTCACCATTCGCGTAGCACCTGCTGCACCTGTACCTGTCAGCATGTGCTGGCCGCGCACCATAAGAAAGCTTGCACTCATGTAGACTCCTGGGGAGCACTGGTCCCCAGGCTGAGGAGGCAGCTGCTGAGAGGGGGAGGCGGTGAGTCACTAACTGGCTCTCGAAGCTGCTGCTCAGAAATGGCATACATCACTTGGACTTGTATTTCATCAGCCATGGTTAAGCTTTGTGGCTGCATCTAATTCCTAAGAGCCTAGGGGAAGCCTTTCTTCCAGGTGCCTAGAGAGAGAACTAGAAATGATAGGTGGGGCTTTAATTCTTTGCCACATAAACACAGAACAAGTGTCTGTAGTCACTCCTTCAGGTGGCTGAGTGCTGCATGGCAGAGCTCAGATGTAGTCAGGCCTGAAACGGAATCCCAGTGCTACTTACTGGGATTGTTCTCTGTCATTTCCGGTCACCTCATGGGATTGCTGTGTGAAGAGTTTAGCATTGGCACATGCAAGTGTGTACTGCCACTGTTGTGCCTGTGAGGGCGGGAGGCAGTATCTCTCCACTGTCTCCTACTCCTCCCTCAGCCTCAGGCAGAGCTGGGCACACTCTCCTCTGTGGCTTCACTCTGTGCCTTCTCTCTCACCTCTCTTCTCTTGGCTCACACTTATCTTTAACTTGTTCTTCTTACTAGACTACCTTGTAAAGAAAGCAGTCTTGTCCCATTATGTTGGTGTATCTAGTACAGAACAACTCAGTAAGAGCTTTAGAGCAAGAAAACGGGTGAAAGTCCTGGCAAGGTTTCTATTGGAATAAGCACCGCGCCTAGAAGCAGCTTGGGGAGGAGAGGGTTATTTCAGCTGACAGGTTAGTCCCTCCTGGAGGAGCCTGAGGAAGGAACATAACAGTGGCCATTAGGAAATGCTGTTTACTGCCTTGCCCAGTTTTCTTTCTTATACACCCCAGTACCATGTGTCCTGGAGTGGCATCACCCACAATGGGCCCTTTCATATCAGTAATCAGTCAAGAAAATGACCCACAGGTTTGACCACATGACAGTCTAATGGAAGAGTTTTCTCAGCTGAAGTTCCTCCTTCTCAAATGACTCCAACTTGTGTCAAGCTTACAGAAGACTGACCAGAACAGAACCATAGACTATAAAGTTATGTAGCCATAAAAAGTAGGTGCTAGCTGGTTGCATGAATATAAAAACTCAGTGTCAGATATTAGAGGGTGAAAGTTGAGAGATCAGAGAAGCAGTGCAGTCAGCCATTAGAGAGACCTTTCACCTCTACCCAGTCCTCTGACCAAAAAGGTGTCCTGTCCTCAGACTGCAAGGAGCTCCTGTCTCTTCCTGGTTTATGTTCCTCTCTCAGCCCAGCCATATCCCTTCCTGTCTCCACCTCCCTAGAGCTGGGATTAAAGGTGTGTGCCACCACTGCCTGGCCTCTAGTGGCTTAGCTCTGTACTATGATCTTCAGGTGAGCTTTATTTGTTAAAACACTAACAAAATATCACTACATCCCCCTCTTTTTTGCCTAAAGTAAAAAAAGGTTATAACTAATAAAAGAAAAACTGTATACGATAAGTACAATAACTATGTACAAGATATACAGGCAACAAGTACATCAACAATGTCCAGTCCATTTGCATTTGTCCTCTTTAGAGAAAATGCTCCATTATCTGTCTTGTCTTGGTGAGTCCAAAGTGTTGTCCCTAATTCACTTTCCAGTGTAACTTGCATTACCAACTCAAAATTATCTTTTTATGTCTCTCAACCTTATATACTTTACATTTCTTTAGTGAATTTCTTTTCTGAGTCTGATAAACAAGGAGACTGTAACTATCTTTAACTCCCTCAGGGACCCAAGAAGGAAAAAAACATTACCTGAGTAAGCAAGAAAAACAAGCAAGTGACTTCCAAAAACTGAGAAATGACAGAAACAGCTGCCTAAACAGTCACCCAAGGTTACTCTGCAATGTTGGGGCATCCATCTTCAGCCTGCAGGCCTAGAGTATTCAACAGACTTTTCTATGAAGCAGGGTTTTTGAAGGACTGTCCCACCTGTTCTTGGCAAGGTTTTGTAGTCACTCCCTTTTGTGTCCTGCTTGTTCAATTTGGACAGCATGCTGTGAGCAATAGAGGGAAGGGCACTCTCTTGCCCAGTGGGTTTCTTTTGCCACAAAGTAAACTCCATGAAGAGTTTCTTCCATGCCCATCATTTCTCCAAAGTGGATTAGTGCTGCCAGGAGCAGACATGTCTCATTGTCATAAAAGAAGGAACCTATGTTATTGAAACATCTTAAATTACATATTCTGTAGATCTCTGAAGTTGAAGAAGACCATTTAAAGTATCTCTGTTTAACCTTGAAAACATAATTAATATAGATACAAGGGTTTTTTTGTTTTTTTGTCTTTTGTTGTTGTTTGATCAGGACAGGGTTTCTCTGTATAGTCCTGGATGTCCTGAAACTCGCTCTGTAGACTAGGCTGGCCTCAAGCTCAGAGAGATCCATCTGCCTCTGCCTCCTGAGTGCTGGGATTAAAGGTTCCACCACTGGGCTCATCACCATTATCTTTATCAGTAGAAAGGGATAGCTGTCTAGCAATCAAGATCTCAGATGTCCAGGGGTGGGTGTGTAACACAGCTGTGGAATGTTTTATGACAGTCATGCATCTAGAACAGTGAGTCTCTACCTGTGGGTCATGACCCTTTTGTGTCCAATAACACTTTCACAGGGGTTGTCTAAGACCATTGGAAAACAGATATTTACACCATGATTCATAACAGTAACAAAATAGAGTTATGAACTAACACTGAAAATAATTCTATGGTTGGGGGTTACCATAACATGAGGAACTGTATTAAAGAGAAGATGCATGAAGAATGTTGAGAACCACTGATCTAAAACATTTGTTAAATATATTTCTTCTGGGTACCATATTAGGCAATAGAGTTGAAATGATGTGCTCTCTGTTAAAGCTGAAATGAAGGCCTGTCCAGCCTCAGAAGAAGTAGATCAGTGAACACTGGAGAAATCCTGTGTTGTTGGAGGGTCTGCAGTGCCCTGGAGGACTGCTGCAGTGGAGGCCTTCTGAGCCACCGCCCATGCCGTGATGTCGGGACAGAGGTTGTGTGTAAGAGGGTGGAGCGCTCCAGAAGCTGATGTAGAAAGTTCTAAGCTGGGAAGTGACTTGGTTAGATCTGTATTGAGAGAACCCTTCAGAGTGGAACACGGTGTGACTCAGGAGGCTATAGCTGTCTTCCAGGCCAGAGACAATAGTGACGTGAACACTGGTCACCAGTGGTACATGAGGTGTAACTATACCAGCACCCACAAGTGACAGCAGCAGGATGTGCTGTCACGGCTGCGTGCATCTCCCCGTAAGAAGTGGTGACACTATTTATAATAGGAAAATGGTTGCTCAAGTTACATTGATCTGCATCTTAATTTTGTTGGTGGATTACTACAAAGTTAGTACAGCACTACAAAGATTGTGTCTAGTACAGATTCGCAGGTAGTAGTGACCCCTAATGCTTTAGTGTCCCTGTTCATCCACTTCATTATCACAGTTTTCCTGTATGTTGCGAATTCCTCCCTTGCAGTGTAGGTCTTGTACATATTTCTCTGGCCATGTTTCATGCATTCTGTGCTCTTGCCTTCCATCACTTGCTTCTGCCCGCCGCTGCTTCTGCCTGCTTTAGCGTTGAGTAGGTACCAGTTCAGAGTCTGGTAACATTGGACTTCTGTGTGTCGTGCCATGTTTGGAGATGGAGTACACAGTCTCTCATTTTGCACTTGAAGTTGGCTTCCTCTTTCTCAGTACCATGTCTTCTTAATCCTTTTGGCATAAATTTAGAAATCAAGGTGTAAACTTTCTCTGCATTACAAAAGGAATCATTGCAGTGTTTCTTTTCAACTTTTTGAGACATGATCTCTGCAGCTGTTGCAGTGTGTGCCACCGCACCCTTCTGCACTGCTTTCACTAGGCTGTCCCCAGTGTATAGAGAAGATGGTTTGTACAGTTGATCGCTTGGTGCAGCACAGTCGTGTCCTTTTCTGAACTTGCTTATGCTTGTAGAAGACACAGGCATTTTTAAAGAAAACTAAAACTTAAAACTATCAAATACTCAACAGTCTCTTTATTAATAAATTCCCTTCTAAAACTGCTATTGTATGAAACTAAGAAGTTAAAATGAGAATAAAATCGTCTCATCATTTCATAGTAACCTGATCATTATTGTTGATCCAGGGATTTCTTAACGTGGTATTGGAGAGTGACTTCAGTAGTTAGTGTGCTGAAGAGAAGTGAGCACGTAATGGCAGCTCACCAAGGGCATGGCTGGGCAGATGCAGTGGTGGACAGGCAGTCGTCACTGGTCCTGTGGGTCTGTTTACCTGCTGTCACCATCAGTTTGCTCATTTACACTCCTTTAGGAACTTGTGGATCCCAGCTGTGCTTGTCTTTCAGTGAGCTAAAGAAAGGAACCTGCCTACGTTTTGCTGGGAGCGGCAATGAAGAGAATCGAAACAACGCATATCCTCACAAGGCTGGTTTTGCGCAGCCTTCAGGCCTCTCTCTAGCCTCAGGGGATCCGTGGCGCTGCCTCTTCGTGGCGGACAGTGAGAGCAGCACAGTGAGAGCCGTCTCGCTCAGAGACGGGGCCGTGAAGCACCTCGTAGGAGGAGAGCGCGATCCCATGGTAAACAAGTCACTATGTGCACTTCCCTGGATTTTGAGATATTCATAAAATTTAGAAAGTTCATTCCTGGCCTATCTGTGATAGAATGTAGTTAACCCAGAGACAGTGACTGTAAAGAACCTCAAGTGAGGCCTCGAAAAGGGACCCTGCCTGATTACACATAATGCTAAGGCTTCCTTTGAGAATCCGATGAAGTAGCTGCTGTTGGACAGGAGAGAGGCTGCACTGGGTGTAGCGGTGCACTGCGCAGAGCACTAGACTGCACACTTGGCCTGTTCCTGAGCAGACGTTGGCTGCTGTGAGTGCCCCAGCAAGGCAGCCCGCAGCCCCCTCTGCTGCAGCTCTCCAGTCTGTCCCACGCCCAGCTCCCCACGGAAATCAGAGCTTCCCCTTTAGCTTTACTAATACGATGACCTTAGTTTTTTTTCACTTTATCTAACAAAACGCTGAAAGTTTTTAATAACTGCTGTTTCTTTCTCTTTAAAAAATACAATAAAAGAATTTATTTGCTTTTGGTGATATTGATGGAGTAGGCATCAATGTGAAGCTTCAGCATCCGCTCGGGGTTGCATGGGACGAGAAGAGGAATCTGCTCTATGTGGCAGACTCCTATAATCATAAGGTGAGTGTCAGCTGAAGACACAGTGCTTGCTTTTTACCCAGGTGCTACCTACCGATGCCACTCTAGTGCAGAGAGCAACTGTAGCCCTCGGAGCCTAATGGTATCTGAACTGAGGAAATGCTAAGCTAATTCTGTGGCTGTGACATAAATGTGTGAATTGTGACCTATCAAAGCTACTCGGTAAGGAAGTCAGAAAACGAGATGCATTAGGGAAAGTGTGAGCACAACTGTTGTAGTTGCATTTTGTTGCCACGGTAAAACTGACCAAAGGCAGCTGAAGAGGGAGGTTCATCTGGCTCACACTTCCAGATTAAGGCCACCCCAGGGGGAGTCAGGGCCGGAAGTGAAAGCAGGCCTACTTGCTGACTTGCTCACAGGCCCAGGCTCATCTGGCTTTCTTATATCACCCAAGATCACCTGACCAGGGATTGGCGCTACCCACAGTGGGGTGAGCCTTCCCATATTAATTACCAAGAGAGTCTCCTCACAGACATGCCCACTGGCCTTCCTTAATTGAAGCTCCCTTTTCTGTTGACTCTAGAGTGTGTCAGGTTGACAGTTACACTGACGGGCACTAGCAGATGCAGATTTTCCTCTTCCACCTGGTTGTCTCTGCTCTTCCTGCAGAGTTCTATGCTGTGTGATGAGCAACCATAAACGTAATGTGCTTGAGACATGGCTGGCAGGCCCTCAGTTGAACAGAAGTAGCAATCCTCAGACCGTGCCCTCAGGAAGTCGGGTTAGCTGTGTCCTCTAAGGGGCAGGAAAGGCTGTTCTTAATTCCAGGGGGGATATCCTGAAATTAACAAGAAACTATGATATAACTGAGATTTTATAAAGGTTTTACTAGGGGTGAAATATCTCCCTTTTGATGATGTAATTCGGATGTTGGGGAAAATAGAAAATATCTACTGTTCGAAGATGTATTTATTGAGAATGCTAATAACAGCCAGGAGTCCTGGCTTCCCTGGCACTGCTGTAAACAGGCCTGACTGCAAGGGAAATGTTTGCTCATTTTTCTTTAGATTAAAGTTGTGGATCCAAAAACAAAAGTCTGCTCAACACTAGCGGGGACCGGAGATGCAAATGATGCAGCTTCTAGTTTCGCAGAGTCAGCTTTTAATGAGCCTGGAGGCTTGTGTGTCGGTGAGAGTGGTCGGCTGTTATACATAGCGGACACTAATAATCACAAAATCAAAGTGATGGATCTGGAAGCAAAAACAGTCTCTGTGGTGAGTTATCTTTAGGATGTGGGTGTAGCGGCGACTGAGCTTTAAAGCACTGGCTTGGCCACCTCTGATATTCACTGGGCACATGGAGCGTGGGAGCCGGAAGTGGATGCCCCCGTTGTGTTCTGGGACAAGCAGAGCAGGGACTTGCTTTGAAGGTCTCCTGTTAGTCTTAAAATAGAGGTTTCTGTCTGGTTGTGAGTGAGTGAGGAAAATGCTGGACTTTGAAGAACAATGGGCCTGGTTTAAATGCACAGGAGTCATGACACTATATTCATGTGCCATGTGGCCTTGGTTTTTTTTTTTGTTGTTGTTGTTGTTTTTCAGTAATCCTTAGGTTATTGCTGTCTGTCTGTTTCCTGTGGTGAATCCATTACCAAGTCATCTTCTGGGGGAACCTCTAGAAGTCACAGCTCCCCATCCTCTGAAAATGAGATAGACTGGGGCAGATGTGACCAAGTTCAAATTTGTTTTCAAAAAAGCGGTGTTTCCCACCGCTTTATTAATGTGTTCTATTTACCTGGATGGGAGGGGGACTTTTTATTTTTATGAGGTGCTTTGTTTTAAAGTAAACACCACACAATGTCAGCAAAAGTATCATCTTTGGATCCCTCCTGGTAGTGAAGGTTAGGAGTGTATATCATACTCACGGTCCTTAGATTTGTAAAGTGTTGCTTTAGTTTCCTGCCGCGTGCAAGCACGGGGCAGCGGTTACTGTCTGCGGTCTCAGGGGTGATCTGACTGTGAGCTGAACTGTTGCCCTGTGCTCTGGGGGGCGCTGACGTCATTAATGGAGAATGTCGTGTTTCTGCCCCATCTAAGGTTAGGCTCTCTCGCCTTGGTCCTAAAAGTGCTCCTGCTTTAATAGCCCGTCCTCTGGTCTTCTAGCTTCCAATCTGCAAGCCTGACAGTGCCGTGGTGGATGGCCCCTTCCCCAGAGAGAAGCAGAAGACAGTACCCAGAGTGCCCAAGTCTGCCCCAAACATCCAGCTCGCCCCTGTGACCGTGTGTCCTGGCCAGACTCTGCAACTCCAGCTCAAGCTGGGCCTTCCCCCAGGGACAAAGTTGACGGAAGGTGTGCCCAGCTGCTGGTTCCTGACTGCTGAAGGTAGGCCTGGCTCCTAAAGCCCCGGGGCTGCGCCCATAGCTTTGTTATGTATTTTATTGTGTGTTTGGGCAAGATTTGAGGGAAATTATGTGAAAACTGTGACTCTAGCTGTAACACCATTTTGATATTTTTCTCTTGGCCTTTGCTGTCCCCAAAAAGAACTCCTTAAACTCTCATCTACAGTCCCAGCATTCAGGAGACTGGGGTAGGAGGACTGCAAGTTTGAGGCTAGCCTGAGCTACATAGTGATTTCCAGGCCATCTGCCCACAGAGTGAGAGAGCCTGTCAGAAAACCAGAGTTAAATAAATAAGAAATTGAAAGTCTGATGAGAAGACATGAAGGGGAGCTTCCTTGTTTAGGATCCTTCTCTGGCTCTTCGTTCTCGGCCTTGTGTGTGTCTTGTCTCGTGTGGAGTCGGTGTTCTGTGTGCTGTTGTTAGTGCTGTCAGACATAGAACCATCCTGACAGCGGACAGCAGGTCTACAGAGAAGCCCTGGGCTCCCGAGCTCTCGGAGTGGGACTTCTCATCTCAGATGCGCTTCCTCTGTGCTCGTCTCCCACGCTCTTTGGCACATTCTCACTCACGCTCCCATTTCCTGAGCTCCTTCTCCCACACCCTCTCACACAGTTCTTTTGTGTCCCCCAATCCTGGCCTTGAGCCTGCTCACCTTCATACGATCTCAGGCAGAAGCTGTGGGTCTGCAGCTGTCAGTGTGGTGTCCAGACCAAAGGGACTCTGCAGGTGGCCCGCTGGTTACAGTCTGGACTGGCCCCGAGGAGGCTCCCCCAGCCTGTGGGAACCTCCTCCTCTGATCCCCACAAGGAAGAAGGCTGTACATGTGGCCTAGCTTTGGGGGCAAACTACAAACCCTGGACACAGCACATCCCCTCTCTGGGCTCCAGGAGGTCTAGGAAGGATATAGCTGTTCTGCCTGTCTATACGTAGCAAAGCACCCCAGCAATTAGGGAATCACAGATCACATATTTAATTTCTCTCTGTGTAATTATAGACCAGTATTTTTTAACGTAAGATATTGATAATTAACCTTTTTTGTTTTGTTTTTTTCTTTGTTGTTTTGTTTGGTTTGTTTATGTTTTTGTTTTGTTTTGGCTTTTCAAGAGGGGTTTCCCTGTATAGCCCTGGCCATCCTGGAAGGATATAGATCAGGATGGCCTCAGATTCGCCTGCCTCTGCCTCCCCGTGCTGGGATTAAAGGCATGTGCCACAACTACCTGACAACAATTAACCTTTTTAATGCTGTATTCTTAAACTTTCAAATAATTGAATTCTGAGTCATTGTCATATACAATGAAGGTGACATTAAACTGGAGGGGTCAAATACTTAGATGTTTCATTATTTGTCTGCAATATTGTCTCTATTTTCACTATATAGGGCAAATAAGCTTTTAGGCAAGAATCCTAGTAATTCAAAGATTCTGAAAGTATTATAGAGCCATGTCTTCACATAGGGATAGAAGATAGTTTCTCTTTGGGGCTGGTTCTTGAGAAATAGTTAAAGTGGCTAGAATATGTGAATGTTTTAAAGAACTACATGTGTCTTATGTCTTTATTAAGTCATAAATATATATGAAAAATACACAAAGAAATAGTTGGTGTCTTAATTTCTGGATTTTAAGGTTAAAATAGTTTTTTACTGTCTTGTCTGGATTTAGAAGTCACTGCAGAGTGTGTGCATTTGCATTCTCAGATGTTCATTCTGTAGTTTTTAGACTGTATCCCTGGAGGTTTTCCCTTTGGGTGAAATGATCAGCTGTCTCACTGTCCTGTGCTTGGTATTCAATGATAGATGTACTTTGAGCAGGGGTGAGAAGGAGCTAAGGAGCCATAGCTGCAATTCTCAGTTTCGTTCCAGTAGAGATCAGTTTGTGGGTTGTGTTATAGATCTCACAGAAGGGAAGAGCTGCATTAACGAAATACAGAGATCATCGTTCTGGGAACTTCTCGTAGGGGTCATTATGTCTCACGCCTGCGTGTCATTTCCACAGACCAAAGTGCCGGCATTCACAGACTTGTAGTAAATACTTGCTGATTAAGAGACACTTTTCTTAGAATTTTCTAGTTTCCTATTTTTATCTTTTCAAATGTATGTATATTACGTGTGTGAGTGTGTTACATGGTGTGATTACACACATATATATAGGTGTACGTGCACATGTTTGTGTGTGCAAGTAGTTAACTGCCACATGTCTTTCTGACATCTCTGCACCTAAAATGTTGAGGAAGGGTCTGTCCCTAAGCCCGAGCTTACTGTTTCGAATAGTCTGACTGGCCAGCCAGCTTGTTCCAGGGATGCCCTGTCCCTACTCCTGTCCTCTAGGATTGCAGGTAGGTGTTACCTACACCCCGCATTTAGGTGACTTTTGAGGTCTGACCACTGGTTCTCACACATGTGTGGTGAGTGCTTTGCCTAGAGCTGTACCAGCCTCTTGTGT